>CM032455.1:165213098-165513823 GCA_019049505.1 Pachyrhynchus sulphureomaculatus | reverse complement strand
CTGTGGGCATCTTGACTGAACGGGTACATAATATTTTGCATAAACATTTGGACCATGAGAAAGCTATCCGCAAGATGGGTGCCGTGATTGCTCACGCTTGACCAAAAACGGAATCGTGTGAAGTGTTGCAAGGATGGTTTGGCAGCTGTTCCAGAAGAATCCGGAGGACTTTAAGCGTCGTTTCGTCACTGGTAGATGAAACATGGATACATTACTATACTCCTGAGACCAAACAACAATCTAAACAATGGGTCACCAAGGGGGAATCTGCACCAAAAAGGCGAAGACCGTTCCTTCGGCCGGAAAGGTTATGGGCGACTGTCTTTTGGGATTCCCAAGGGATAATCCTCATCGACTATTGGAAAAGGGTAAAACTATTACAGGTGAATATTATTCATCGTTACTGGACCGTTTGAAAACCGAGCTGCAAGAAAAACGCCCGCGATTGGCCCACAAGAAAGTCCTTTTCCATCACGACAACACACCAACACACACCTCAGCAGTTGTGGTCGCAAAATTTTTAATGGAAATAGGATTCCAACTCGTTTCACATCCCCCCTATTCTCCAGACTTGGCTCCGCGAGCGGACTACTATTTGTTCCCCAATTTGAAGAAATGGCTGGCGGGACAAAGATTTTATTCAAACGAGGAGGTGATTGCAGACACTAATGGATATTTTGCAGACTCGACAAATCCTATTATTCGGAAGGGATCAACAAACTAGAACATCGTTAGACGAAGTGTATAAGCCTAAAAGGAGACTATGTCGAAAAATAAAAAAGGTTTGCCCCAAACACATAAGTAGTTTTTATTTTTGCACGGACTTTTCAAAAAACCAGCCTCGTATATATTATATATTATATATATATATAATATATATATATATATATATACATGTATATATATATATATATATAATATATATATATATATATATATATATATATATATATATATATTTCAAGTGCTGTTACACGTCTCACCTAAAATCATCGTGTGAATTTTTAAACATGCATTTTATGCTTATGCAGAACTAAAAATTTGACACTATAATCGTAGAAAATTTAAATCTATGAAGAATATTAGAGTACAGTCCCTGGCCAAATTATTAGACGCACTGTATTTTTTTTTTAGTAATTTTATGTTTCTTAAGAGTTTTTATGCAATAATGGTATATTTTAAACTACAATATTATTGATTTTTATTTAAAAGAATTGTTGTAGACTACATATTTGTATTTATTTTTAACATATGGCAACACCGTGTTGACAAAGTGATACAGGAACGTAAATAAGTACAAACCGGTATCAGTCGCGATCGGAATCGAGTCAGGTACGGACGTGTTTCTGTGGCTTTATGGACTATGATTGTTCGTTTAACAGTTTTATACTACTCAGTTATTAGTTTATTTTGTATGCAGTGTTTTAAAAAAGTAATTGGACTATTTTCATTATGGGTAGAAAAGGCGATCTTTCACCACGTAAAAAAGCTGAAGTGAAGGCCCTTGTGATTGCGAAAACATTTACAAACTGAGAAATAATCACGAAGATTGGAGGTTTCTGAAGCTAGTGTACGACGCATAAAAAAGAAAATTGCGTCAGGGAAGGAATTAGCGCTGCCCGAAAAGAAAGAAAAGATGCGGTAGAAAACCAATTTTCACTTTGCTACCACAAAGGTAATAAAATCACAACTCCAGGATGCTAGCGTAAATGCTTCTGAGCGCACTGTTTGAAGAAAATTGAAAGAATTAGATTTTAAGGCCTGTCGCCCCGCCAGGAAGCCCAAGTTAACAGCTGCAATGAAAGCAAAGCGCCTGAAGTGGGCCAAACAATGGCAAGACAAAGATGTGGACTTCTGGAGATCGGTAAGATACAGCAATTTAATCAATAATTGATACATTATTATCATTTTCAGTTAAATAAAGCAAATAAACATGGAAGTTTATATATTTTTCCTATTTTTGACAAGTCTGCTTCAGTGACGAAAGCACATTCGAAATTTTGCAGAATGAAAACTCAGTATGTGCGTCGTCGTCATGGAGAAAAGTTTCATCCTAATTGTGTCGTCCCGACGGTTAAACATCCCACCAAAGTGATGATTTGGTCAGTCATCAGCGGCAAGGGCACTGGACGTCTGTACGTCGTCAAAGGAAATAATGAGGCAAGATCAGTACAAAGAAGTATTACTACAAAATCGGTTGATTCCGCAGCTCAGAGAATGGTTTCCAAATGGGGAACCATTCACTTTCATGCAAGATAGAGCTCCATGCCACACTGCTCGGTCTGTTAAAGCTTTTTTGGCAGAAAAAAATATCCCTCTGTTGGATTGGCCCTGATATGAACCCCATTGAAAATGTGTGGGGATGAGCTGATGAAAAGAGAAGTGGCTAAAGATGTGATTACCAACAAAACCCAGCTCCTAGAAAAGATTATTCATGTGTGGAATCATCATCCTCAAATGCAGGAGACAGTACAATCTTGCATTGATAGCATGCCGCGCAGAATTAAAGCTTTGATAGCGGCTAAAAGTGGCTCAACTAAATATTGACTTTTACTAACATTAATTTCATTTTTCTTTAAAACTTAATAAATTATGCTTTTCTAAATTAATGCTGTTTTATTTATGTCAAATAAATAGGGCATTGATTGGATAATATAAAAATAAAAAACAAATCAATTTAAAATAATAAAAACGGTACAATATCACTCGGTAATTAATATTTTACATGACATCTTGCAGTGCGTCTAATAATTTGGCCAGGGACTCTAGGTGTTTTGAGAAGGAGCTATCAGATATAAAGAAATAACTTTCGGTTTCAAGGTGGATATTTAAAGAATAAGTTAACACACACACACACATGCACACACGCACAACCTGAAAAAAAATCTAAAATTCCATTTAAAAAATTGAGTTGACCTTGAAATGACCTTGATGCCGCCCACTAAATGAAAAATTGATCCTGCCATTGTATTTCCCGTTCAAAGTTGAACAAAGTTTTGTTCATTTTTTTTCCATAAAAATGTTTTGATATAATAACATTTTTCACGATAAAACATGGTCCACTCTATATATATATATATATATATATATATATATATATATATATAATATATATATATATATATATATGTATACATATATAATTTGGTAATCTGTTATCGACCGTGCGTCAATTAAATTCGTGTTTGATTATAAGGAATCGATCTGGACTGTAAATAAAACTATTTTCCTCTTTAATACTCAATATATCGTTAGCGTTTGATAATTCTTCAGGAGTAACTACAATATTAATACACGGATTAGATATATTAAATTCGTGTATTAAAATTGTATTTACTCCTGAAGGAGTTATCAAACGATAACGAAATATAATAATAATAATAATAATAACATAACAAGCAGATGTAAAATAATGGCCGGTACGGAATACACAGCCAGACATGACTCAGCTGCAAAAGTAATTCACCAAGCACTAGCCACGACATACAAACTTCTAGAAAACACAGATCCCTACTACAAATACATACCAACATCCATACTTGAAAATAAAGATTACAAGCTCTATTGGGACATCAGTATCCATACAGATAAAACCGTCTCCGCCAATAGACCCAATGTTACTTTTCAGTGCAAAAAAGGAAAAGTCACTTATCTAATTGACATAGCTGTCCCCAACGACACAAACATCCAAACGAAATAAACAGAAAAAATTTCCAAATACACAAACCTTGCAACAGAAATAAAATGGCTATGGAAACAAGAAAAAGTTATCATTGTCCTTCTCGTCATATCAGCCACAGGCCTTACACCAACAACATTCTCTCCACACTTAGTACAATTAGGACTCAACACAAACATACACAAAAACATTCAGAAGTCAGTGATTTTGAAAACATGTAACACTGTCAGGTCATTCCTTAATACACAATGGTAATGCGTTTGTGCTGACTTGGTTTAGGCCCGTCAACCAGACATGGAACCATATTGAACAAATGTGAGAAAGAAAAACAAAAATAATCATAATAATAATAATAATAAGCATTTATTGTCTAAAAGAACTACATCCATTTACAAGACAAGTTGACAACAGGTGAAAAAAGTATCAGACCTAATTAAGTCATAATAATAATTATTACAAAAATTACACAACTACATACCACAAATACTGCTCAGCCCATCCATCGCACAATAAGAAAAGTATGCTAAATAAAAATTTGGATCATCTCAATAACCTGTTTTTGAAGAGTCCAAGCAATTGAGGAAGTGTTAAATGGAGAATCTCAATGTTATGGAATGTCTCATTATAAAATGCCATTGCTCGGTAAAGTGGTGATCTTAATAGAAAATTATTATGTGGGTACACACACTAAAAGTCGAGGGGATCTCACTGTACGACCAGGCCGTGCAACATGATTTGAGACAAAAATTCGGGGCAATCAATAACAGACCTCATAAGTTTTGCCAGAAAACTCGTAAGTAAATAGTTCCTGCGTCGCAGCAGTGCCGGTATCTCAAATTTCTCCAGCAAGCCCTCATGGTCACAGCCTCTAGGAGGGAAAGAACCATCAACTCTAAATGCTAAAAACTTAAGGAATTTCCTCTGTTTGCCTTCTAATTTCTGGATATAACAGTTGTATATTGGGTTGCAGACCAAAGATTCATACTCAAGTTTTGAACGGACATAACAGGAGTAAAGTAGTATAAGTGTCTGAATATTTGTAAAGCTTTTAGCATTGCGTAAAACAAATCGCAAAGCCTTAAACGCCTCTGAGCAAACGCTGTTGATATGAGTGTCAAAAGCAAGCTTGGCTTCATAAGTAATCCCCAAATCGCTAACAACAAAACGCCGCTGAAGTTGCGAACCGTTTAACTCGTAATTGTAATGAATACTTGACTTATTGGAAAAGGTCCTGGCGCAACATTTTTTGATATTCAGCGGTAAGTTGTTACGTTCACACCATAAATTCATTCTTTCTAGGTCCGCCTATTATCCGGAAGAGTTTTAGATCATCCGCGAATAGAAGCACTTTACTGGAAATATCAAAGACTATATCGTTAATAAAGAGAGAGAAAATCAGAGGAGCCAAATTGCTTCCCTGTGGCGCACCACTCATTGCTGAGAAACTTGCAGACTTGTGACCGCGAATTTCGACATATTGAGATCTACCAGTGAGATAGGAAGGAAAAAAACTGACCAAGTTGTTATCAAATCCCTTAGCATCAATTTTTGCTAGGAATAACTCATGATCCACTCTGTCAAAGGCCTTCGAAAAGTCAGTATAGAGCGTATCAACCTGCTGGCGCCTATGCAAAGCCTCACTTACGTAAATATGGAGTATTCAAGAATAAAATAGTTTTATTTACAGTCTAGACCGATTCCCGATAATCAAACACGCATATATATATATATATATATATATATATATATATATATATATATATATATATATATATATATATATATATATATATATAATATATAATATATATTATATATATATATATATATATATATATATATATATATATATATATATATATATATATATATATATATATATATATATATATATATATATATATATATATACACAGTGATTCACAGCGTAAATGATGCAGTCGCTATAAGAAAAGACTAACTGGTCTCAGTGCCTCTTTATTTATTTGGAAAAAACAACTTATTGAAATTAAATTAGTAAGGAGTCTTCTAAAAAAAGTATGAATTACTTTTTGTCTTAAATATGCCTTACTTAATTAACAATAAATAATTAATCAAATCATATGCAATTTTAACGTCACAGTTTAAATGATGCAAAATAACAACAGGGGTCAAAACTTATGGCATTTTGAAATTTATGAAGGCGGTGTTGCTTTGATTTCTTAATGCAATTGTTTTTTGTTTAGTTTGACATTTTTTCGTTCAATAAAACGAAATTGTTTATGAATGGGTCATCGAACTACAATTTCTGAGAGAAATTTAATTATTACTCATTACAGGAATGGATACAGCCAAAGAGACATAGCCAAAATGGTAAATAAATGTCTGTCAACTGTTCAGCATATCATTGAACGTTACCGGAATGAAAATCGAGTCGAGAATAAGTCAAGGTTGGCTCCAAATAAGATCTTCAATGAACGTGAAGAAAGATGGATTTTAAGAGAGGTATCAAATAATCCAAAAAAAAAAAGTGCGCCAAAGTTGTGCGCCGCACCCTGACGCCAGATGGAAAGACAGTTTGGAAAAAGCTGTAACCCCGAAACAGTTCGACGGATCTTGCGAAATAATAATTTACATGGTCGAACTGCTAGAAATAAGCCTTTCATTAGCCAAAGAAATAGACGCGTGAGATTGGAATTTGCCAGAGAGCATATCAATAAAGACTTGAACTTCTGGAATTCAATAACATTTGCTGATGAGACCAAAATAAACTTATTTGGGTCCGATGGAAAAATATCAGTGTGGAGAAAGCCTAACGAAGAATTAAAATTTGAAAAATATGAAAGCTACTGTAAAGCACGGTGGAGGTGGAGTGATGTTATGGGGAGGTATGTCATCTGCAGGAGTAGGTAACATGCATTTCGTCGAAGGGAATATGAACCAATATGTGTACTTGGATATACTAAGGCAGCATCTCGTCGCTGGTGCCCAAAAATTAGATATTGAAAACAATTATCGGTTCTATTACGACAATGATCCAAAGCACACGTGATTTCAAGTCCGCAGTTGGTTGCTTTATAACTGTCCAAATGTTGTTAAAACACCAGCCCAGTCACCAGACTTAAATGTAATTGAAAATTTGTGGCTGACATTAAAAAAATAAAGTAAATAGTGACCCAATATCAAATAAAACTGAATTAAAAGTAAAAATTACTGAAGCATGGAACACTATTTCCCCCGGAGTATACTAGAAAGTTAGTTGAATCATGTCCAGAAGATTAGAAGCCGTTATTGATAATGAGGGAGGCCCGACCAAATATTAACAGGCTTATTTCAAATTCTACAGTTTGTTTTCTCTAATAATTTTGGTATATTGAATTTTGCATTATTTAAGCTATGACGTTAAAATCGCATATAATTTAATTAATTATTTATTGTTAATTAAGTAAGGCATATTTAAGACAAAAAGTAATTCATACTTTTTTAGAAGACTCCTTACTAATTTAATTTCAATAAGTTGTTTTTTTTCCAAATAAATAAAGAGGCACTGAGGCCAGTTAGACTTTTCTTATAGCGACTGCATCATTTAAGCTGTGAATCACTGTATATACATATATATATATATATATATATATATATATATATATATATATATATATATATATATATATATATATATATACTGATTGCACTGCATTAATTTAGATCCTCGTTTTACTTTTCACTTGCTATATACATCCATTAGACATTAACTAAAATTTAATTGACCCTTAATTTCCGACTAGGAACACAATCCATAATGAAATTAAAATTGGATTATTGTAAGGGAATTATCCTGACAGAATTAACACAACATAGAGAGCGTATGGTGCCGGCAATACTGGTAACTACTAACTCTCATTTGCTAATTTGGCTGAAACTAGTTTCGGTATAATGGTATAATTACCCTGTTTCGCTGCGTATATTTGCCCAAATATTAGATTTCACTTGAGTAATCTTAGAACTTCTGCTAAGTACGGTAAATAAATATTATTATTAATTGAATAGAAAATAGAGCGATGCGACGTTGCAGCGATTCACGGATGGAGAAATGTGGAGAAGTGTTAATCCCGGAACGCATCTGTTCATTTAGTATATTCCGAGTAGTATTTTGCAAAGGTTTCGCCAAAGTCTCGCTGCTGAATTATCAGACTAAGCTACTTAACTCCAACGAGTCAGCAATGAAAATCACGAGTAAGACTTTAGTGAAAAGAATGGAAAATTCCATCAGGAATATAACAAATGAATGGATGTGTTCCCGGATTAATACGTCTACTTATATGTATATATGTGTGTGTATATATATATATATATATATATATATATATATATATATATATATATATATATATATATATATATACATATACCAGGTGTATAAGTATGAAAATGCGGTTTTTTTTTCTAAAAAAAAACATGTTAAATTCGAAACAATGATAAAAAGTGCTTTATTCAAAGTATGCTCCATCTCTTGTTATACATTTTTTTCCCATCTTTCGGGTAATTTGTGAATACCACACACAGTAAAAAGCTTCCCCTAGGCTGCGAACCATTCATCGAACCATTTTTTCACATCTTCGTACGAACCAAAGCGCTGCTCAGCAAGTGCGTGACCCATTGATGCAAACAAGTGGTAATCGGAAGGAGCCAAGTCTGGTGAGAAAGCCGCATGGGCTAGAACTTCCCAGCTGAGTGTTTCCAACGTGTCGCGAACTGGTTTTGCCGTATGTGATGGAGCATTGTCATGAAGAAAAATGACTTTGTGTTGCCTCTTTCGGTATTCTGGCTTTTTTTTAAGCAGCGAACGGTTCAAACTGGTAAATTGTTGTTGTTAACGTTTAGTATTAATCGTTTCCTCAGGTTTTAAACAGCTCATAATACACCACGCCCCTCTGGTCCCACCAAACATAGAGCATCGTCTTTCTGCCAAAGCGATACGGTCTTGCGGTCGATGTGGATGTTGCGCCTGGATCTATCCATGATTTTTTGCTCTTGGGATTCTCAAAATAAATCCACTTTTCATCCCCTGTAACTATACGATGCAAAAACGACTTTCTTTTGTATCGAGCGAGCAAAATGTCATACGTGTTTTTGCGCTTTTCCATTTGCCTGTCGTTCAACTAATGTGGTACCCATCTACCGGTCTTCTGAATCTTTTCCATCTCTCGTAACCGATTAGAAACAGCTTGTTGACTAACGCCCAATTGCTCGGCGAGTTGTTTTTGTTTGCGAATCATCTTCGTCCAACAATGCTTACAATTCCACATCTTCGTATTTTTTTGGCGGTTTTCCACGTTCCTTGTCTTCAACATCGAATTCACCACTTTTGAAACGCCGAAACCATCGTTCACACGTATCTTGCGATGGAGCAAGTTCACCATAAGCTTCTCGAAGTAATTGGTATGATTCAACCGCAGTTTTCTTCAAATGAAAACAAAAAATTAATGCTGTCCGCGAATGCTCTTTGTTCGGTATAAATTTCGACATATTGAACACAACAACACAACACTATGTACACACTTTTCCAATTTATCACTCGTGCGTGTCTGGCACTTGTTGATGGCACAACAAAATGGCGCAGTGTCAAATCTTTATAGCACAAACAGCATTGGTGCACCATCTGTTGTCTGAAATCCACATTTCATACTTGTACACCTGGTATATATATATATATATATATATATATATATATATATATATAAATAATTATAGACCAATATCCCTTTTAAGTAGCTTTTCAAAATTATGGGAAAAATGTTTAAAAGCAGGTTGATTTTCTCGATTCACAGAATGTCCTCTTTAATGAACAATTTGGTTTTAGAGACGAAACAGAAGTACGAAGGATGCGATATTCTTTTGGTTTCATGAGATTATATCAAAAATGCAACAAAATAAAAAAGTCTTACAGTCTATATGGACTTTGCAAAAGCCTTTGACACAGTTTCCCATTTCCTGATGCTAAGAAAATTGGAAAGCGTTGGGGTAAGAGGGCATGTGCTAAAACTCTTTAAGTTCTATTTAGCAAATCGAACACAAAAAGTACGATGTAATGAGACCTTAAGTACTGCAATGAGTGTGAGTTCTGGAGTTCCTCAAGGGAGAGTGTTGGGGCCTATTCTATTTTTGATTTATATAAATGAATTAGGAACCATAATAAAGAATGGGTCAATTATTTGCTACGCCCATGATACTGCAGTGATATTTACGGACGATACGTAGGAGGGCGCATACTTGAAGGCAGAACAGGGTCTTAATGTTATATATAACTGGATGTGTGATAATAAAATTAGTCTAAATATATTAAAAACAAAATTTTTTACATTTTCTTTGACAGCTGCTGATCAACCAAAAAAAAATGACATTAAAATTCACGACTCAGCATGTAAATTGCTAAATGATGATTGCACCTGTCCACATATTCAGGAAACTAATAAAATTAAATATTTAGGCCTATACATTGATCAACATCTTCGTTGGAATGAACATGCTATCTAAACCTCAAAAAAACTCAGAAAACTCTATTATAAATTTTATCAACTACGGAATGTCTTATCTGAAAAAATAAAAAAAATAGTATACAACTCACTAGTCGAGTCAATTTTAAGGTATTGTGTAGTAGTTTGGGGAGGTCTTAATGGTAATGCAGTGCAGGTTTTAACAGTATGCCAAAACAAAAAATTCTCAAAATCATTTTAAACAAAAACAATCAATATCCTACAGTTGACCTTCATTCTCAACTTGATGTCTTAAATTTTAGAGGACCATTTGTAAGTACAAGCCGTTTTTTCTATAAAAAAATTAAACACACCTTTGGAGAACTAGACCATCACTGCAATACCCGTTCTAAAATAAATTATAATTTACATCCTAAGTTTTTAGGAATGCTACCTTAGGCCAAAATTGAAAAAAATGATTACAATGGACGGTTAAATTTCGAAATAAAAAAATTTATCATTCACAACTATGACAGTTTTAAAAAGTTAATGGAACCGTAGAAAAGGAAAAAATTAAATGCATGTGCATATTGCGTAGACAAATTAACATTATTTATTAAAACTCAACCTATTTTCTATTCTTATATGTTAAATTGTATTTTCTTTTCTACTCTTATATATATATATATATATATATATACAGTCCCTGGCCAAATTATTAGACGCACTGTATTTTTTTTAGTAATTTTATGTTTCTTAAGAGTTTTTATGCAATAATGGTATATTTAAACTACAATATTATTGATTTTTATTTAAAAGAATTGTTGTAGACTACATATTTTTGTATTTATTTTTTAACATATGGCAACACTGTGTTGACAAAGTGATACATGAACGTAAATAAGTACAAACCTGTATCAGTCGCGATCGGAATCGAGTCAGGTACGGACGTGTTTCTGTGGCTTTATGGACTGTGATTGTTTGTTTAACAGTTTTATACTACTCAGTTATTAGTTTATTTTGTATGCAGTGTTTTAAAAAAGTAATTGGACTATTTTCATTATGGGTAGAAAAGGCGATCTTTCACCACGTAAAAAAGCTGAAGTGAAGGCCCTTGTGATTGCGAAAACATTTACAAACCGAGAAATATCACGAAGATTGGAGGTTTCTGAAGCTAGTGTACGACGCATAAAAAAGAAAATTGAGTCAGGGAAGGAATTAAGACCGAAAAGAAAGAAAAGATGCGGTAGAAAACCAATTTTCACTCCACGGTCAGAGAGATGTTTGAAGAAAATTTGTGTAGAAAACAGATTTGCTACCACAAAGGTAATAAAATCACAACTCCAGGATGCTAGCGTAAATGCTTCTGAGCGCACTGTTCGAAGAAAATTGAAAGAATTAAATTTTAAGGCCTGTCGCCCCCCCCAGGAAGCCCAAGTTAACAGCTGCAATGAAAGCAAAGCGCCTGAAGTGGGCCAAACAATGGCAAGACAAAGATGTGGACTTCTGGAGATCGGTAAGATACAGCAATTTAATCAATAATTGATACATTATTATCATTTTCAGTTAAATAAAGCAAATAAACATGGAAGTTTATATATTTTTTTCCTATTTTTGACAGGTCTGCTTCAGTGACGAAAGCACATTCGAAATTTTGCAGAATAAAGCTCAGTATGTGCGTCGTCGCCATGGAGAAAAGTTTCATCCTGATTGTGTCGTCCCGACGGTTAAACATCTCACCAAAGTGATGATTTGGTCAGTCATCAGCGACAAGGGCACTGGACGTCTGTACGTCGTCAAAGGAATAATGAGGCAAGATCAGTACAAAGAAGTATTACAAAATCGGTTGATTCCGCAGCTCAGAGAATGGTTTCCAAATGGGGAACCATTCACTTTCATGCTCGGTCTGTTAAAAGCTTTTTTGGCCGAAAAAATATCCCTCTGTTGGATTGGCCGGGTAATAGCCCTGATTGAAAATGTGTGGGAGCTGATGAAAAGAGAAGTGGCTAAAGATGTGATTACCAACAAAACCCAGCTCCTAGAAAAGATTATTCATGTGTGGAATCATCATCCTCAAATGCAGGAGACAGTACAATCTTGCATTGATAGCATGCCGCGCAGAATTAAAGCTTTGATAGCGGCTAAAGGTGGCTCAAGTAAATATTGACTTTTACTAACATTAATTTCACTTTTCTTTAAAACTTAATAAACTTATGCTTTTCTAAATTAATGCTGTTTTATTTATGTCAAATAAATAGGTAATTGATTAGATAATATAAAAATAAAAAACAAATCAATTTAAAATAATAAAACGGTACAATATCACTCGGTAATTAATATTTTACATGAAATCTTGCAGTGCGTCTAATAATTTGGCCAGGGACTGTATATATATAATATTCTAATTTTCAATTTCTTCTGCTTCACTAGGCTGCAACCCTGGTCCATAGGTTTTCGTGGTTGCTCCGTCTTTTGGTTTCCCCTCATGTGCTCCTTCTTATATAATTGAATACTTCTTATAATCGAATGTGTTCTTTTCACTTGTAAAATGTGTATTAAACCGAATATTTAATTTCTGGAACATAGGTTTACTACCATACATGTCAAGGAATGAAAGACTTCGAATACGGGCCAGTGAATGGTCTAGTGAAGTTTTTTATTCCGTAAAAAACTTATTGAAACAAATATATATATATATATATATATATATATATATATATATATATATATATATATATATATATATATATATATATATATATATATAAGGTGCTGCGCCAAAATCCGGACAAAATTCAATTTGAATTTCCCGCCGTTTTATATCACTTCGAGAGATCGCGATTGGCGTCTAAATATCTTGACGCATGTACTGAACATTCATAACCTCGAAACAGTCGCAGTGTTGAAACCAAGTGCGGAGTATAATCGAAGAGCCGCGATTATCGAAAGTGTTCGCGCTGGGCGCTCAGCGACAGAAATCATTCGATTCTTCGGGTACTGAAAATCGATGATTGGATTCAAGTATGATGTTGTAGCGAAGTATAATGAGTCGGAGAAATCCAACGAAGGTTTTGCAATACCGGCGAGGAAAAAATTGGTTGTCGGACAACGTCGACATGTTTTGGTCCAAAAAATTTTGGCCTCTCAACAGCCCAGATTTAAATCCTTTGGAGTTCTATGTATGGAGCGTGGTTGAAAGGGTCACTAACAAGTTCAGGCATCCACAGGTCGCATCATTGAGAGCCGTTATTGAAGCGGCATTCGCCGATATGGATCGTGACTCATAAAAACGGGCCTGCGACTGCTTCAGACCGAGAATGGGGGCGATCATTCAAGCAGAAGGGGGTTATATTGAGTAAATGTGTTCTTTATGACCTAACAAACAATTTAGTAGAAAAAATATTTATAAATCTCTCCATTTTTGCAATAAAAATTATGTTTCAAAAAAAAAGTTTAGTTTGTCCGGATTTTGGCGTCACACCCTGTATATATATATATATATATATATATATATATATATATATATATATATATATATATATATATATATATACAGCGACTCACAGCTTAAATGATGCAGTCGCTATAAGAAAAGACTAACTGGCGTCAGTGCCTCTTTATTTATTTGGAAAAAACAACTTATTGAAATTAAATTAGTAAAGAGTCTTCTAAAAAAGTATGAATTACTTTTTGTCTTAAATATGCCTTACTTAATTAACAATAAATAATTAATTAAATTATATGCGATTTTAACGTCACAGCTTAAATGATGCAAAATTCAATATACCAAAATTATTAGAGAAAACAAACTGTAGAATTTGAAATAAGCCTGCTAATATTTGGTCGGGCCTCCCTCATTATCAATAACGGCTTGTAATCTTCTGGACATTGATTCAACTAACTTTCTAGTTTACTCCGGGGAAATAGTGTTCCATGCTTCAGTAATTTTTACTTTTAATTCAGTTTTATTTGATATTGGGGCACTATTTACTTTATTTTTTAATGTAATTTTCAATTACATTTAAATCTGGTGACTGGGCTGGTGTTTTAATAACATTTGGACAGTTATAAAGCAACCAACTGCGGACTCCAAATGACGTTAGCTTTGGATCATTGTCGTGATAGAACCGATAATTGTTTTCAATATCTAATTTTTGGGCACTAGCGACGAGATGCTGCCGTAGTATATCCAAGTACACATATTGGTTCATATTCCCTTCGACGAAATGCATGTTACCTACTCCTGCAGATGATATACAGCCCCATAACATCACTCCACCTCCACCGTGCTTTACCGTAGCTTTCATATTTTTCAATTTTAATTCTTCGTTAGGCTTTCTCCACACTGATATTTTTCCATCGGACCCAAATAAGTTTATTTTGGTCTCATCAGCAAATATTACTGAATTCCAGAAGTTCAAGTCTTTATTGATATGCTCTCTGGCAAATTCCAATCTCACACGTCTATTTCTTTGGCTAATGAAAGGCTTATTTCTAGCAGTTCGACCATGTAAATTATTATTTCGCAAGATCCGTCGAACTGTTTCGGGGTTACAGCTTTTTCCAAACTGTCTTTCCACCTCGGCGCACAACTTTGGCGCACTTTTTTTTGGATTACAGTAATACCCCGCTTAGCGCGACCCCGTTACGCGCGGTTTCACTATAACGCGAATTTCAAATTTCGCGCTCATGTAGTCATTAACTTCTCTATGGTCGCGGGGGGATCCCCGCTTTCTCTGAATATTCTCTTTGAAGAATTGGGAATTCCCTGTCCTTCGACTTTGTTCTATGGGGATTTCCTCGTTCGTTTCGTGTGTTCATTTGTTCCGTAATGTTAGTTCGGTCGGCTAGCAGTTTTGTTTTAATATTTATTGGAGATACATACATACATAATTTAACCCTACGTTAAAAATGCCGCCTGTAAAGAAAAAAGAGCGTAAAAGCGTCACTTTGGAATTGAAGATGAAAGTGTTAAGAAGAATGGAAAATGGAGGCAAAGCAACAATTGTTGGGAGAGATTTTGGACTCTCAGAATCGACTGTGAGAACGATTTATAAAAATCGGGAAAAAATTAAAATCTCCAGCGAAGGTTCAACACCTATAAGTGCAACAAAACTTTCTCGTTCGAGATCATCTATCTTAGAAAGAATGGAGAAATTACTGTCAGTCTGGATCGAAGATTTGAATAAGAAGAACACACCACTAAGTCAAGATCTCATATGCACAAAAGCAAAATCTTTGTATGAGATGCTGAAAACAAAAGAAGGAGAAGGGAGTGCCACTCCGACTTTTGCTGCCAGCAGAGGCTGGTTCCATCGGTTCAAGCAGCGTTCTAATCTTCACAATATCCACATAACAGGCGAGGCGGCCAGCGCGGACATTCAAGCTGCAGCTGAGTTTCCAGACAAGTTTCAAGACTTCGTTAGACGAGAGAAAATTCCTGCTTGTCTCATCTTCAATGTTGATGAGACCGCACTTTACTGGAAAAAAAATGCCATCTCGAACATTCATTTCTAAGGAAGAACGTCAAGCCAGTGGTTTCAAAGCTGCGAAAGATCGACTAACACTTCTGCTGGGTGGTAATGCCACTGGTGATTTCAAACTGAAACCTTTACTAGTGTACCATTCAGAAACACCCCGTGCAATGCGAGGCACAGACAAGACAAGTCTACCAGTTGTGTGGCGATCAAACAGAAAGGCGTGGGTTACACGGGAAATTTTTCAAGAATGGTATTCTAATAGTTTTTGCCCATCAGTCAAATCATACTGTGACAGAAATGGGCTTGAACCTAAAGTTATATTACTCTTAGACAATGCCCCAGGACATCCAACCTCACTTGATACGCCCAGAGACTTAAAAGTGTACGTAAAGTTCCTTCCACCAAACACTACGTCAATATTACAACCTATGGACCAGGGAGCAATAGCAAACTTCAAAGCTTATTACCATCGCCGCACTTTTAGCCAACTAATTCATGAAACTGACGGGGAAGGAAGACAGTCTATGCGAGAGTGGTGGAAGTCATACAACATTATGAAGTCTATTCACAACATAGAAGAGGCTTGGAAGGAAGTTAAAATGAGTTGTATGAATGGGGTGTGGCGTAATCTTTGGCCAGATGTAGTGGAAGCACCTAGAAGAATTGTCCAGATGCAGAGACAAGTGCTTGAAGACATTGCTGCAATGATTGAGGGGTCTGAACTTGAAGATGTCACGGTAGAAGATCTCGTAGAACTTGTAGCAACGCACGACGATCCTATTAGCAATGAAGATCTGATCGAGTTACAGAATAATCCTATCTACGATGAGGAAGAACAAGTAGAAGAGAAAGTTTTATCTTCAGGGGAAATACAAAATGCACTTTCAAAAATTTATTCAGGTTTGGACATATTGCAGAGTATAGACAATAATGATGACCGTGTCTTGACCGTGTGTCAAACAATTAAAAACAGTGTTGGGTGTTATGAACGTATTTTACAAGAACGTAAACAAAACGTTTACCCAAAAGACAATAGATGTATTTTCCGTAAAAAATAAGAGTATGTATTGCATAAAGTGTTCTTAGAATTAAAGTGATTGATTAAAATGATTTGTATTTTTTTTGTATTAAATTTTGACTATGTTTAATCATAAACCTCGATATACGCGAATTTCAGTTAACGCGATTTTTTTCGGAACGTATCCCTCGCGTAAAGCGGGGTATTACTGTATTTGATACCTCTCTTAAAATCCATCTTTCTTCACGTTCATTGAAGATCTTATTTGGAGTCAACCTTGACTTATTCTCGACTCTATTTTCATTCCGGCAACGTTCAATGATATGCTGAACAGTTGACGGACATTTATTTACCATTTTGGCTATGTCTCTTTGGCTGTATCCATTCCTGTAATGAGTAATAATTAAATTTCTCTCAGAAATTGTAGTTCGACGACCCATTCTTAAACAATTTCGTTTTATTGAATGAAAAAAATGTTAAACTAAACAAAAAACAATTGCACTAAGAAATCAAAGCAACGTCGCCTTCGTAAATTTCAAAATGCGATAAATTTTGACCCCTGTTGTTATTTTGCATCATTTAAGCTGTGACGTTAAAATTGCATATGATTTGATTTAATTATTTATTGTTAATTAAGTAAGGCATATTTAAAACAAAGAGTAATTCATACTTTTACAGAAGACTCTTTACTAATTTAATTTCAATAGGTTGTTTTTTCCAAATAAATAAAGAGGCACTGAGACCAGTTAGTCTTTTCTTATAGCGGCTGCATCATTTAAGCTGTGAGTCACTGTATATATATATATATATATATATATATATATATATATATATATATATATATACCAAAAGGGGGTTTAACTTAGGGATAGCCCTTAAGATTACAAAGTGAATAAAAAAGTCTTAATTCTTTTATATTCTAACAATTAATTAAATTAAGTTGTGATCGATTGTGTGAATTTATATGTATAAGAATAAGTTCTGTATTAATTATTATTTAAAATCACGTGTTAACACTTCCTTTCCTGCAATTGATATAGATCAGATTCTCATTCAACGGAGAGCCACCTGTAAATATTCAGTAAGTACTACTAAAAGCCAATAACTCGGATTTAAAGAATTAAAAAATTGTAGTAGTGTTTCCTACTTTTCTTCTTTTAAAAGTACGGTATATTGCTTCAAAGGGTACTCTGACTTATAAGAGTTCTTTTCTGTATCTTCCGGGTCCTGAAGATGAGGTACGATTTGGCATCGAAAGCTCGGTATTAAAATAAAACTACAGTTACGAAGACCTTTAAGACCTTTTTGTTCACTCTGTAATCCTAAAAGCTATCCCTAAGTTAAACCATTTTTTGTTTGTTACCAGTAAGCCCTTTTACTGACTGTCCTCAAGAGACGTGTGAACGCGAGCGTTTTTCTGATGGAACAAAACCTTCTTTCTCAATAATCCTGGGCGTTTCTATTTAATTTCTTGATGTAAACGACGCAAAAGGATGCTGTAATAAGTTGAGTTTGAGTTGTTTCGCCATTCGGAAGGTAGTCTACCATAAAAATACCTTTAGCATCCCAAAAAACTGACATCATCTCCAAACAGTCGCGAGAAATCGTAAGTCGAATTCGTTTTTGTTCAACTGAAAGCAATTTGGGTACCCACCTAGCGGAAACCTTAGAAAATCCGAGTTCGTTGGCAATGATGTTTTGTGTTCGTTCATATGAGATGCCTATAGTGTCTACAATCTCCCTGATAATTATTCTACGGTCTTTCAATATGAGATGTCACACGTAGACATCGCGGGCCGGCCGGAGCGAGGGTCATCTTCGATGCTCTGTCGTCCACGTTTAACTTCTGCAACCCGTTTTTTTTACAGTGTTATATGACGGAGCAGATTCCCTTAGTGTTATTTTCATATCATCGTGGATCTGCTTTGGTCTCTTTTTAAACAGGTACTTGATGACCGCACGTTCTTAATTTTTTTCAATTTTTCCAAAAACTATGGTCTAATAAGGTTAAAATTATAGATTACAATTTTTTGTTGAAAACTAAAAGACATTTACTGGAATTTTTAAAATTTTCTTATAGCTTTTATTAAAAAATAGGATTTATGGTTTTTTAGTGAACAATAAGCCCCACAAATTGATGGGGGCGGAACTTTGAGTCTTTCTTATGCTTAGAAAATATTCTAAAATAATATAGTTTTTACATCCTAGGAGCTTATAAGTGGCAAAACCCTCTTAATATGGAAATTTTAACTAGAATATTTACTTAAAATTAATTATTATGTAAATCAGTACTCACACTTGTTGAAGCAATTTTCTTTTGCTCTTCCGTTTAGCAGATAACTTTTTTTTTGTGACAGTTCAAGGTCAAAATTAAACGGAAAGCGCGTCTTCCGAGTGCATCGTAGGCAACGTTGCCAAATTTCTGAAGCGTTCGTTACCTAATGAAGGTGCATTTTTTCCTTATTTCTATTTTAATATTAACTGTATACCAAAATTATGTATCTTAAAGTGCCTAATTTACGTGTGGCCATGTTGGTATTTGCCTGATTTCTTTTTAAATTTCGAATTAACGATCATTTTCCTGATTTCTTGAATTGTTTCATTTTAAGCTATAATCTGCAAATAGCCCCCTGCACGACAGGATTTTATGCTTCAAAAAAGAAAAAACGGAGAGAAAACTCTTAATTAGACTCGAAACGAAAGTAAAATTGCAAATTTTTTTCTCGCTCATATTCTTACCTGACAAACACGCGTCAAAGGATTCCTATTATGTATAACAACGTATCAACATTAAAATGTCCGAACCATACCCTTAACCATAACCGGGTATGATTTTCTTAATATCCTAATTCCTTAAAATTTTTATCCCTTAACTTTATAGAAACAACAATATATTTGAACGCGAGCGATTAATTTTAATATGATAAACTAAATCTACACTTAGTTGGAAAACTCATTTTCAGTAGTAGCTGTAAATTTTAGTAAAACTAAAACTGGATGCTCAAAACTATCTTTGCCAAACCGTTTTCTAAGCAGAAATAAGCCACTTTCTAATGCCGAGCAAACTTTTTAGCGCGACCTATATTCGGAAGGTTCTTTACAAATTAAATATTATTTTCTAATTTAAAAATGTAATTTTATTCTTAGTTATAAGCTCATTCATCTTTATGCTGTTGCTTAGAAACTAAGTTAATTATAAAAAAAAAAACACCACTGTTAAGGCTTATAAGGGGTCGGAATATATTTTTTTTAATTGAAAGAGAACGCTAATCCCTTTTTTATTCTTAAGGGCCTAAATTTAAGGAGTTACACACACGTTGCAAAAAGTATGTATATTTAAAAAATATGTTTTTTTTTATGGGTCTAGCACACGTGCTACAGGGAAGTCCCTAAAGCGCTACAGGAGCGACACGTGTGCGGAGAAAGCGATTCACGTTGTTCTTGAATCGCTGTAGATTATACTCGGTAGGAAACACAGTCCTGGGCAAATTATTCCAAAGAGATGACGTTCTCCATATAAAAGACTGCTTGAAAAGCGTTGTACGAGGAGTAACAAGCTGAACCTCATACGGATGTGAAGTATTAACGCCACGTGTACTTCTAACATGCACCGCTCTGGGAGGAATTAAGCGGGCCACATCCTTCAAACACTTTCCATGAAAATACTTGTAGAATAGGCTCAAGTCGCCAACCGTTCTTCGATGTTCCAGCAAATCAAGGCCGCCGGTCAGTTCCGGGTCTCCAGTCAGACGAACAGCTCTTCCCTGAATAGAATCCAACAAATGCAGTGTATGTTTGGGAGCGGAGCTCCAAATATGGGAGCAGTATTCCATAGTTGGTCGAATTTGAGCTTTACAAAGAATTAAAAGTTGCTGTGGACTGTAAAGCTTTCTGGTTCGAAATAATATTCCCAACTTTTGAGAAGCTCTCCTTGCTATGCCTGCAACATGTTCATGCCAGGACATATTTTCTCCCAAATTAGCGCCCAACAAATTGAGTGACGATGTTAGAGGAATGGAGTGCCCCGACATAACTATGTCGGGTTCAGCAACGTTAACTTTTTTAAATAATTCCACTTGGTCACTGTCACCCCAAGATAGAATTTCTTCCAGGCCTTTGTTAAGTACTGAATCCGAAAATGACTTTCATTTTGTCATAGAACGTCACGTTTTCTGACAATATAGGTATCTATGTTAAACAAGTTATCATCTTAAAATAAAAGATAAAAAAGACTAAAAAAAATTTTTTAAATTTATAATTGCGTAACAAAACTTATTTTTTTATCTAAAATACATTCATTAGTAAGCACTAAACACATTTATTTTTCCCAGTGAGACTCCTTTTGGTACATTTTTGCTTGTAGAAAGCATCTGGAAGGTCTTTCTGAAGCGTCCAACAGTGGTCTGCCATCATTGAGACGCTCCATCTTCCCTGGTTTCTTTTTTCCATCTCCTTAATATCTTGGTGAAATCGTTCACCTTGCTCTTCACTCAGATCTCCTAAATTTTCTGGAAAGTAGTCGAGGTGGGAATGAAGAAAATGTATTTTTAAACTCATTAGGCAACCTAAAGCTTGAAATGCTTTTAACATTCTTTTGACGATTTGTTTGTAGTTAGGGTCTTTGTTATTGCCTAAAAATTTATCTATGACCTCTTTAAAGGCAATCCACCCTTCTCTTTGAGGATCAGTCATGGTTGTGATGAATTGTGGATCAGCCATAAGCCGTCTAATATCTGGTCCAACGAAAACACCTTCCTTCAACTTTGCCTTAGAGAGGCCTGGAAACTTTGATATTAAGTATCTGAAGCAATTTCCATCTCTTGGAAGTGACTTTACAAAATTGCTTCATCAATCCCAGCTTTATGTGAAGCGGTGGTAGAAGAACTTTATGAGGAGGCACCAGAGTTTCATGCAGGATGTTCTTTTCGTCAACTTTAAGCTCCCTCGGACCCTTTTTGGTCCAGTGATTTGCTCGGTCTCTACTATCCCATAGACACAAAAAGCAAGGGAATTTGGTAAACCCAGATTGTTGTCCGAGCAACATGCCCAAGATTTTTAAATCACCGCACACTTGCCAACCGTGGTCTTTATATTTTAATTTGCAAAGAACCAATTCCAAGTTCTTGTAGGTTTCCTTGAGGTGTACGGAATGACCGACAGGAACGGAAGCATAGAAACCGCCATTGTGAAGCAGAACTGCTTCAAGGCTTCTTTTTGAAGAATCTATGAAAATACGCCACTGTGCTGGGTCGTATGAGATTTTAAATGTATCCATCAAACCTTCAATATTGGTACAATAAACCAACTCGTCCTTTTGGGCAAAGTAGGAAGTGAACTGCTTCTCACGATATCTAAACCAGGAGGAAGACACTCCCGGCAAAAGTAAGTTCCTGCGTTTGAGCCTTGATCCAAGCAACTCAGCAGCGTTTTTGGGAAGATTCAAGTCTCTTACCAAATTATTTAGCTCGCCCTGGGAAAACAATTTCGGACTGCTGTCATCTTCAAATTGAAAACTTGACTTGTCATCGGGTTCAGGTACAGCACCATCTTCGTCAGAACTTGGAATCTCTTCCAAGGTAGCAGGGGCCTTGGGCACTAGTATTTCGGTCCCATGAGGGATGGGACGAATAGCTGATTGCAGATTGGGGTATGAAATGGACTGCTTCCATTTTGAATTATACCCTTTCACATTACACGAACAAAAGTAACAATCATCACTATGGTTCTTTTGCTCGCGCCATACCATAGAAATCGCATATCGGAAAGCTTTTTTCTTGCCCTTAAACCAATTTCGAAAGTCTTCAACACATCGTTTGCAGACTTTATGAGGTGCCCAAACTTTATCCTGATCTCCAAGTTTTAAGCCAAAATACGTGAAGTATACTTTTTTTACAAAGTCCGTAATATTAAGTTGTTGCTTTAATACCATATATTCGCCACAAATATAACAGCAACTGTCAGACGAATTCACACACTTCCGCACAGATGACATTGCACTATATTGAACCAAGATCTATAAAACAATGACGAGTTAACAAGTAATTGTACCGCGCCACTTTCTACACTATCGGAGCGCGCACGTTCTGGTTACAACGTTTATGTTTGTTAATTTAGCTCACACAGGGCGTTCTTTATTTAGAAAGTAATGATAGTTAAGGCCTGTATACATTTAAAAACAGTAATCAAAATAAAATTGTACCTATTTATTTATGACTTCAAGTTAGCCCAAAAAAAACCCTTTTTTATAATAAAATTTTGCGTTTTGCAAAATAACCTGACGTTCTGGAATTTTTTGAGTATTTTTTTAGTTTTCAGAACACCTAAATATGTTACATAGAAATCAGTTGAAAACATCCCGACAGCATTTTTGTTGCGGACCTGTGTAATTTCTTGCTTCTTTTAAAGGTTATTATGTGAAAAATACAAAAGATTGACGATTTTTATTGTACTTTACCTTATAAGAATTTTTTTTTAATATGATTTAAATGTTGACATAATTTTTTTATCGGGTTAAATGAACCATTGATGAAAACTATGGCGCCTCCTTGTCTGTAGGATAACAAAAAAATTCCAATCTGCAAAAATAAAAATTAATCTTATAAAATAATGTAGTAGCAAAAAATTGTCCTATACTCCTCTAACCCATCGGTGATTGATCTCGAGCTATTTTCACTAATCACCGTTCGGACGTTCTATTTATGTGTTGGTTCCATTCTCGTTTTCTGTTTCTTATCCACGTATTAATGTCCTCTACTTCACACTTATGTTGTCATTTGTTTCTCTAACCCAAAATGATCTTACTGCAATTCTTCTAAATGTTTTCATTTCACTCTGAGTTTTGCGTGTTTCTGGTCTTGTCTCTGCTGTGTAGGTCATAACTGGTCGAACTACAGATTTATATATATGAGACTTTACTTCTGTTCTCAATTATTTATTTTTCCAAATACAGTAGAACCCCGATTAACCGAGTTGTGATTATCCGAGCTCCGGATTAACCGAGCCAATCTAAGAACCTGATTATCAGAGGTACGCGCGTCTATGCTGCGTATTAACCGAGCTTCTAAAGTATGTATGTACATATTTCCATTTAAAATCGTCGGGGCCTTCGGGGAATCCCCCTGGCCCGTGTGAGGGGTTCCCCTATTTATGTTTTTGGACTCTTTCAGCATGTAAATTTGCGTGAATGCAGTGCGTTATAGCGTTTACTACGGAGAAGTACGAGTATACTCACATAATTTATTTGGTTGGAGTGCTAGTAGTTAAGTGTAATTAATACGAACTGCTTTGTTTGAATTTTTGTTTGTCGTATTATAATGGAGCAAAACAAGCGTAAAAGAATCGTCGTTCCTATTGAAGAAAAATTAAAAGCCATCAGAAGAATTGAAGAAGGAGAGACAATTAAAGTTGTTGCACGAGATTATGGAGATTGGAAAAGAAACCGCACAAAAATAGAAGAGTGGTGTATAAATCAAGCCTCCTCGTCCTCAGGAAGAAAATCAATGAAAACCGGCGACTATGAAAAGGTTAACGAAGCTTTATTCATGTGATTTAACTAACAGAGATCAAAAGGTGTGCCTCTGTCAGGTCCAATTTTACAACAGAAAGCAATAATGATTAGTAGGCAATTCCCAGAGATAGATCAGTTTACCGCCAGTTCTGGATGGCTTGACCGCTGGAAGAAACGGTACGATGTACGACAACTGACTGTATGTGGTGAAAAACTTTCTGCTGATGTGTCATCAATTGAGAAGTTTAAGCAGAACTTTAAAAAGCAAATCGAAGATTGTGGATACACATGTGATCAAATTTACAACTGTGACGAAACTGGTCTGAATTATAAAATGCTTCCATCAAAAACATTGGCATCTCGACAAGAAAATCAGCTCCTGGGCACAAACGAAGTAAGGAAATATTAACTATAATGGTATGTGCCAATGCATCTGGCAAGCACAAAATCCCACTGATGGTAATTGGCAAGTCTGCACGTCCAAGAGCTTTAAAAGACATCTCACCCAAAGGGCTACCAGTCTATTACAAAAGTTAGAAGAGCGCATGGATGGATGCGACCTTATTTACTAACTGGTTTGAAGAAGAGTTCGTGCCATCTGTGACTAAATTTTTGAACAGAAACCATCTTCCTATTAAACCAATTTTGTTAATGGATAATGCCCCCTCTCACCCTGGAGAAGGACTTCATGTGGGCGAAATTGTTGTAAAATTTTTCCTCCAAATGTAACATTTTTTCCTCCAAATGTAACCAGCATAATGCAACCAATGGATCAAGGCATCCTCGAGAACATTAAAAAAAATTATAGGCGTTTATATCTTGAACATCTGTTAGAATACATGGGATGAGAAAGGTTACACCGAAAAATTGTTATTTACTGGATAAGTCAAGTTTGGGATTCTGTGCGTACTACCACTATTCAAAAATCTTGATCAAAAGTTATTGATTTTGAGGACTATAATGACAGTGAAGTTGATACTCCATTAAATGAATTAGCTCTGAAATTGAGAAGCCATGGACAAATATCCTGTTCAAATTTTGACAGCGAGATAGAAGAAAAAGAAAAAAGTTTATTTGAATTAATGCAAAAATTAAAAGATTACGAAAATGTGACAAGAGAAGATGTTGTTGAATGGATTACAGCAGATGATTTAGAAGAAGAAATGAGTATTGAAGAAATAACGAATGCTTTTCAGGAAACCGAAAAATCAGATGACGATGGCGAAGCGGCGGTGGATGAACAGTCTCCCACTAAGATCTCTCATCAAGAAGGTTTTGCTTCTTTGGAAAAAGCTTTGAGGTATATCGAACAACAACCAGAGGCAACCCCAGCGGATTTGCTTCTTCTTAATAGATGGAGAAACATTGCTGCGAGAAAAAGAAGATGCAATATAAAACAGAAGCGCATTGATACCTATTTCACTGTTTTATAATGTATGTACCTATTTATATGTTAAAAACGTTAATACATGTTTAAAGTATTTGTGTTTATTTTTTGAATGAATAAAAAACAAATCCGGTTTATCCGAGTTTTCAGTTATCCGAGGAGAGTGCTTCCCTACGTTACCTCGGATAACCGTGGTTCTACTGTAGTATCATTCAAGCATCCTGCTATTCTATTGACTTTTACTATGTGTTTTTTATTTCTTCTTCTATGTTGTTGTTATATGATAATGTAATTCCCAAATATTTAATTGTCATCACCTGCTCTATAATCTCATTATCGATTTCCGGCTTGCACCTAATTGTTCTTTAGAGATAGCTACTGATTTGGTTTTTTCAGCCGATATTTTCATATTTAATTTCTTTGCTGTTGTATTATACTGATGTAATAATCTCTGCAAGTCATCTTCATTCTCAGCGACTAGACAGTATCGTCGGCGTAACACAATATTTGTATCTCTTCATTGCCCATTTTATGATCTTTTTTTGTTTTTACCTGTTTAATTATTTCATTATGTTAAACAGTAGGGGACTCAGTGAGTCTCCTTGTCTAAAACCAGTTGTTACCTCTCCGAATTTACTCTCACTTCTGTTTCATTTCTTTTGTAAATGTCTCAATTATTTTTATTATATCCAATGGAATATTCTTATCATAAAGTGTGTGCACTACATCTTGCAGCTGTACTGTATCAAATGCTTTACCAAATCTGTAAATCATAAGAATGCTGGTCTGATATCCTCCATTGATTTTTTAGTAATTTGTCTGATTACAAATACTGCGTCGTTACAGGATCTTCCGCTCCTGAATCCTTGTTGTTCTTCGGAAAGCTATATAAGTGGAGTTATTTTATTGGTAACAATTTTTGTCGTCAGTTGTGCACAAGAGGTTAATTCCTTGATAATTATTCGGATCGGTTTTTTCTCCTTTTTTTAAAAAGTTGCTTGTTCTCCAATCTTCTGGTATTCGCGATCACTGTATTTTTTGTTTATGAGCTTTGCCTATTCTTTAGTCAATTTCACTGCTCCGTACTTTAATAGTTCATTTTGTATTTCGTCCTTACCAGCTAATTTTCGATTTTTTAATTATTTGAGTGCTTTTTCCACCCGTTTATCATCTATTTTTGATTTTCGTTGATTATTATTTCTGGTTTTTCGGGTACCAAATTTTCTGTTTTATCATGCAATTACTTTATATAATTTATTCATGTATCTTTTTCGATGTATCTTACTTCTATTAATTCTTTCATTTCCTTTCGCTGTCCACGTATCATTTTCCAAATCTCCTTTTTTACACCATAAAAGTCACGTTCCACTTCTTTCGAGAATTTTCTCATCTCATCTTCTTTTGTCTCACTTGTGTATTTGTTTCATTACGGACTGTCTTATATTCTTCGTATGTTTCTCTGGTTTTTCTTGATCTATATTTAAGATAGGCTTTTGTTTTTTTCTTGGCATTTTAATTTCATTTCCTCGCAGAACCAAGGTGAATTATTCGGTCTTCTTGATGTTCTGTTTATTTTACGTTCCCAGAGTGCTTCCTTTGCTGCGTTTATAATGTTATCCTTTTTCTTTCTCCAACTGTCTTCTATGTCTTCTTCCTCTACCACTGGGTTTTTATTTATTTCGTTTTTCAATCTTGTCTGGTAGAGATTTTTTATTAATTCGCCTTGTAAGCTTTCTACCTTTGTCTTTGTTTCGTAAACTGTTAGGCTTGTTTTTTGAAGTCTCTTTATTGTCATTTTGATTTTTCCCAATACGGGACTGTGATCACTTCCTACATCTGCAGAACATAAACATTCAATAAATCGAGGGTGATTTTTCGAAGAAAGTCATCTTCAGCGCTGAGGCGCATTTTCAACTTAGTGGCTACGTAAATAAACAAAACTGTCGAATTTGGGGGACCGAAAATCCACAAGTGATCCTACAGCTTCCCATGCATACATCACGAGTCACTGTTTGGTGCGGATTTTGGGTTGTGGGAAGTGATTGGGACGTATTTTTTCGAAAATGCTGCTGGAAATCGTAACATGATAACCAACTTTTTATGGAATGAATTGAACGGCAAGGACTTGGTAAACATATTCTTTCACGGTTGTGTTATCTCGTGCCGCGGCAATGTGAATTGGCCACCAAGATCGTGCGATCAGACGCCATTGGACTTCTTTCTTTGGGGTTTTCTGAAACTTACACTTTTAGTTTCAGCCAATGATCCACAGACCAAGCTCAAGGAGGAAATTAGACGCATCATTAATGAAATTAGTCTGCAATCATGCCAAAATTGAAAATTTCGTTAAAAGAGTAAACGTTTGCAAACGGGGTCGAGGAGCCCATAACGTCCATGTTTGTACCTTATATTAAAATAAAAACATTCGTACTTTTCGAATAAATAATACGTTTTATTAATAAATTAAAATGTTAGATCATTTTGAGACACCCTTTATTACACTACTTCACAAATTATGGAGTCTTGATCCTCTGTGCTACATTTTTGCCATTTTCTATGTGTGTATGAGTATCTTAGCACTGGCGATAAGCAACTGGCCAGTGTTTCTGTTTTTTTTTTTTTTTTTAATAAAAACCAAAAAAACTTCGACTATTCCCTCATTGTATATCCTCGTAGATGTATCTTATTATTTATCTAATTGTTTTCTTTTTTTTCTCTTTTATTTTTTCCTCTTCCTTTTTTTTCACTTTTTTTATTTATTTTTTTCCTTTTTATTAATTATTCAAAAATGTTGAGTATTCTTATTGTTAAATTAATTTATGAGAATAAATAATATAACAAATATATCTTCCTATATCTTTTAAAGCATCGGCTGAAAATAGAGGATGCGCACTTCACAAAAATCGTAATCAGGTTGATTTCGATGAATGAAAATTTCCAATTATAATATTAATAAAAATGCGTGTCTAATAGCTGTCAGAGCCACATTAACGAAAATGTATAAAAGCGAATAAGCTGTTACATATATAAAAAATTCAGGCAAGTTGTATTTGTTCTCTTGAAAATTCAAAATATTTTATCAAAAAATTCTTCATTTCGTTAGTAGTCCTCTATTGTTAAGTATAATATCAACAGCCTGACGTTAACACAGGTTAACTGTCAGAACAAACGCGCCGAATATTTTCTTCTAACGATAATAAAAACCTTTTTTCATGTTATATTTCTAATTTTAAATTAAAAGTTCCTGAGTGCTTTCAAATTTTGGACGTTGATATATATATATATATATATATATATATATATATATATATATATATATATATATATATATATATATATATATCCGGCTTATCCGGAACAAACTGTTAAAAAGCAAATTGTATTCCCATTAAACGAAAAAATCCCCATTATTCGAAACAGACGATGAGTGGTTTCCTTGACGCTTCGGGGACTTCCTGACGTCTAGAATTTCACCGCTGTCTATGTTTTGGTTAGTCGACGAGTGTTATAAGTAACTCATTACGTCTATTATTATCGCAGAGGTAACAGTTTCGTTTTAATAGATATTTTACAAAATGGAGCGTCATAATAATAAGCGTAAACGTGTTGTTATTACCTTAAAAGAGAAACTTGAAGCAATTCAACGTTTAGATAATGGTGAACTTTTTAAAAATATAGTGAAGGATTTAGGTGTAGCCGTGAGTACTGTTTCAGAGTGGAGAAAAAATCGCGAAAAACTTGAAAAATGGTGTAGTGTTTTGTCATCGCCCACACAGGCACGAAAAAGTATGAAAAGCGGTGAATACCAAAAAGTGGATAATTCTTTATTTTTATGGTTTACACAGAATCGAGAACGTGAATAGAAATTTCAGAAACAATTTTAAAATATAAGGCAGTGAGTTTAAGCGAAGACTTGCCGGTTATTGAAGCGCCTATAAATTTTTCTGCAAGTGATGGATGGCTAGACAGGTGTACGTCATGCTGTACGTCAACTGAAAGTTTGTGGAGAAAGATTGTCGGCTGATTTATCTGCTGCAAAAAAATTTGCAGAGAATTTTGAGCAGCTTATGAAAGAACATTTTACAACCAGACCAAATCTATAATTGTGATGAAACAGGCTTGAACTACAAAATGTTGCCGTCAAATACCTTAGCTTCAAAAACGGAAGCTGGGGCACCTTGTTACAAACGTAGCAAATTACGTATTACTGTTCTGCATGCAGTAATGCTTCTGGAAGACACAAACTCCCATTATTATGTACTGGTAAGGCAGCAAATCCACGAACTTTTAAGTATATTCGTCGCAATGCTTTTCCTGTTTTGTATAAAAATCAAAATAATGCCTGGATAAACGCGACTCTATTTAAAGACTGGTTTTTTGGAGATTTCGTTCCCAAAAGTAGAACTTTTTTTAAAGGAACATGGATATCCTAGAAAATGTATTCTGTTACTAAATAACGCCCCCACTCACCCAAGTGCGGAGCAACTTGAAAGTGGGGAAATAAAAGCAATGTTTTTGCCTCCTGCTGTAACTTCTCTCATTTAGCCTATGGATCAGGGTGTACTGGAAAATTTAAAACGCAATTACAGGCGTTTGTTATTGGAGCCTATTTTAGAAGAAGTAGATGAAGGTGGCAATCTTACTGATTGTCTAAAAAAGATAAATTTGAAAAATGTTATATATTGGATAGCTTCAGCCTGGAATCAAGTAAAGAGTAGTTCTCTGGAAAAATCTTGGTCAAAATTGATTCCACAAGAGAAGAGGCATTACTCAGAGGCAAAAAAAGAATGAAAGTTTACATCAAACCGATGTTTGTGAATGGTTAAAACAGTGATCGTGTGGAAGATGAAATGACTGACCAAGAATTAATTAAAGGTGTATGCAAAAATGCTAATAAAATAGACAGTGCTGACGATAATGATAACGAAGTAGAAGCCACTGACAATATTCCAGTAAAAATGTCACATTCAGAAGGACTAGAGGCCCTAGAAAAAGCGTTAGCTTATGTAGAATAACAAGAAAATGCAACCGCCGCGGACTTTTTGCTTATCAAACGTTGGAGAGACTTTGCAGCTAAAAACAGAACTAACGCAAAACAAGTGCAGTTAAAAATTACCTCGTTTTTAAGATATTAAAGTTAAGAATGAAACTGTTTTATTTTCAATTTTCCGTACATATACATAAAATAAGTAAACTCATTGTTCTATTCTTTGTTTTAATAAATACCTATGTACGTAATAGCATATCGTATAAATGCTGTTAAGTCAATCTGCAATGTTGTATTCATTCTAAACTTCTATTTTATAAAAAAAATCGAATTAAGCGAAATTTCGATTATCTGAAATCACTTTGATCCATATTATTTTGGATAATCGAGATTCTACTGTATATATTTATATATATATATATATATATATATATATATATATATATATATATATATATATATATATATGTATATATATATATATATATATATATATATATATATATATATATATATATATATACATATATATATACATATATATATACATATATATATATATATATATATATATATATATATATATATATATATATATATATATATATATATATATATATATATGTGTGTGTGTGTGTGTGTGTGTGCAACTTGCAGCAAGGCACACGTTGAACAAACCAACAAAAGCATACCTGTCAGACTGGAATAACGTAAACTCACTATCAAAAACAAGTAAACCACATCTGTCCTTTTTCCACACCAATTCTAGACAGGTCACAAAATAGATTTTCTCAGCTGCAAACATATAACCAACATAGAAACCTTCAAGGCACGAACAATCTTAGAGGCTATAGAAATCGAAAAAAATGAGACATTTGAACAGAGGAAATGACGCACGAAACTTATCCATTACGTGAAAAATGGCAATTAAAAATGAAAACTATCAACTGACAGACAGGACACAAATGACTGGAACGAAAACCTTTGAAATTACAGCCAGGGGGGTATAGCCAACTATGGCCACTTAGAGCCGCTATATCCTCCGGTATAAATATAAACACCCGGCCACTGTACTCCGACATGTCAGCATTAAAAAAAGCCAAAGAAAATCGAGGTGGAAACCATTGCAAAATAAATTCTACCTGGAATATAAGAAACGAACGGATGTATTCCTTGATTAACTATATATAGGGTGGCGCATAAGTAACGTTATGATTTAATAAGTGAAGACATTTTTTGTTAACGTATTTTTTTTATTTATTTTTTTCAGAATTAACTTTGAAAATCTTGGGAAATTTATGATGGAAAGACTCAGCACAGAACAAAGAACCAAAGTTGTTCAATTTTATTATGAAAGTCAGCACTCGATTATTCAGACACAAAGATTATATCGAAATTTCTTTCATGTTCGAAATGCACCTAACGCTCCAACAATTTACCGATTGGTTCAAGGTTTTCGGCAACAAAGGGCTGTCTGTGATCTTCCGCGTGCTGGAAGACCTCATGCAGTTCGAAATGATGTGAACATTGCTCGGGTGCAAGCAAGTATTAAGGAAAACCCTGAAACTTCCACCAGGCGACATTCTCAGCAGTTGGTGATGTCTAGGCGGTCTTTGAAAAGAATTTTACATAATTTACACCTTTTCCCGTATAAGATTCAATATAGTCGCCGTTTTGTGCCTAGAAAACAACGAGTTTATTCACAAACTCATAATGAGCGATGAGGCCCATTTCCACCTCAATGGTCACGTGAATAAACAAAATTGCAGAATATGGGGCACCCAAAATCCAAGAATAATTGTTGAACATCAAATGCACCCACTTAAGTGCACAGTATGGTGTGGAATAACTTCAGAAAAGATCATTGGATCATATTTTTTCGAAAACGACGAACAAGTTGCGGTTAATGTGAATGACATTCGATACCGGGCAATGATTGAAAATTTTTTAAGGCCCGAGGTAGAGAACAATCCAGAATTGTCGTTCCAACAAGATGGAGCCACAGCTCACACAGCTCGTCCAACTATGGCTCTCCTGCGCGAAATTTTTGCCGATCGAATAATATCGCGTTTTTCTGATTTTAACTGGCCACCGCGTTCGCCCGATTTAACGGCTCCCGATTTTTTTTCTTTGGGGTTACCTAAAGAGTAAGGTATATGCCAATTAGCCAAGAACCATCCAACAGCTTAAGGCGAATATCCGAGAAGAAGTGAGGGCGCTGGGACCTGAAATTCTAAGAAAAGTTATGGGAAATGCTCTGGAAAGAGCACGTCAGGTCGAAGCAAACCGTGGGCACCATTTGAAAGATATTATCTTCAAAACATAATGTGAACATATTTTCAAACTATATTCTAAATTTTAATAAACGCCAACGTTAATTAAAGTCAGAAAGAAAAAAGTTATTCATTAAATAAATCATAGCGTTACTTATGCGCCACCCGATATATAGATAAAGATATATATATATATATATATATATATATATATATATATATATATATATATATATATATATATATACAGGGCAATGATGGAATATTATGTATAATAGAGGTTGCTTTATCCGTTTCTCATCAAAAACCAATCTAATTATTCCTATTTTAATTAAGTAAGTAACGTAAGTTGGTTGCTAATTCCCACAAAATAATTTTAAAAACGTATTTTAATTGTTACGTTGGACAGTCGGGTCAATTATCCATATAAATATGTTTCATTTTACTTTTTCGAAAGAGAAATTTGAATTTTTCATTAATTTTAAAGCATATAAAGAGCTTTCACATGTCGGATGACATATTATGTAAAGTTTTAAAAATAACCCTCTTCAAAAGGTGACACTTTATCAGCTGTATTAAGCCGGGTAATGTGAATCGTTAAAAGAGGTCTTTTGAAAGATATATTTGTGCAAATGAGCTGAACTTGAAAGCAGGGTTGGCCCTTTACCATGGTAATAATTGGGGTTTGCAAGGTTTTGAATATATATATATATATATATATATATATATATATATATATATATATATATATATATATATATATGTGTGGTCTGTGGTAAAAAAATACAAAAATGGCCTATTGATTCTTTATTTTGCTTTCAAGAAATATGTTCTTCTTCAGGACTTATTAAAAATTATAAGAAAAAGAACTTAATAATATTAAATAACCGGTCAAGTGCAAGTTGAACTTGCGCAATTAGTGTTTCGTATTGCTTTTAAAACAAAAAATTTTGTTACGGAGGTATAAAATGATCAGTGACTTCACAAAACACACCCCAAATGAGTTTTCAACAAAGTTTGTTTCCAATCTTTAATGAAAACTTATGACCTTGAAATTTTTGTTTGTTTAATATACCAGATAAATTATTAAAGGTAATGCACTCGTGATAATTTTCGTTCAAACTACACCCCGTGGAGAATATTCCGGACTTTTTTCAAAATTTTTTGATAAGTACTTTTCGAGATAAGGCGGTTTTTTGCGATTTTTTAAAAAATAATACAAAGAAAAGTGCGCGCAAGTATTACATTATATATATATTTTTTACTCGTGTTTTCACAAGGTTTTATGTGACCTAGTAAAAATTTTTTTTTTCACTTCCGATTTCACCCCCCAAAACTAACCCCTTAAGTCAAAACTACACGGCTCTGATGAGGCCATCAATTCCTATATTAGTACCAAATTTGTCAAACAATTTCGGAGAAAATCGGCTGTGACATATAGACAGACAGACAAACAGACAGACAGACACCGAAGTGATCTTCTAAGTGTTCCGTACGGAACACTAAAAATAACATACAAGATCGAGGTGTCCTACCAAAGAGGAAGAAAATTTCACAGTGACGATGCATCACAGAAAAATCACGGTCAGAAAACAAGAACTTTTAATAGCACAGTAGCAATAAAAAAAACAGGCCAAGTTCAAGTCGGTGATTGCTTTTAAAATAAAAAAATTTGCTACCCTAAATGAGTTTTCAACAAAGTTTGTTTCCGATCTTTACTGAAAACTGATAACCTTAAAATTTTTGTTTTTTTTTTTATATACCAGATAAATTATTAAAAATGCACTCGTGATAATTTTCATCTTCTAGATAAGGGAGGGGGCAGCGATTTTTTTTGCAATTTTTTAAAAATAATACACAAAAAAGTGGGCATTATATATATTTTTGAACTCATGTGTTTACAAGCTTTCATTTGACATCCCACTCGATGACCCGGTAAATTTTTTTTTTCTTCACTTTCTATTTCACCCCCCAGAACTAACCCCGTAAGTCACAATTTAACTTTTAAGACTACACGGTTCTGATGAGGCAATCAATTCTTATATTAATAATAAATTTCAACTTTTTTTTATGTCAAATAGTTTCGGAGAAAATGGGATGTGACAAACAGGCAGACACCGGAGTGATCGTATAAGTGTTCCGTACGGAACACTAAAAACGACAAAATTTGGCTTGAAGTTTTTTTACCAGATTAGAATAATTTAAGAAAGGAAAATCTTCACATGTGCCTTGTCTCTCTTTTGCTGTTTCAATGACAGTGCCTGACCCAGGTCAATTATAAATTTTTGGAAAAAGAAGAGAATTGTAATATCGGTGATAAACTCTAAAATTAATGGGGGTTTATATTCCGCCTAATTCCCCGCATGATACATATGAGCAACATTGTTTGTCTGTTCAAGAGCTAGCGGAGTCCATCCCAGTTGCTGAATTTGCGATATTTGGAGACTTCAACTTATCCAATGTCATCTGGAAAAATGAGACTTATGGCGTTACTGTGGAGTGCGCAGAAAATTCACCTGCCTTAATGCTAGCAGAAACCTTATGTTTTTTAAACTTATATGAAGTGATTAAAGTGCCTAATTTTAGAAATATTTTCTTAGATTTATTTTTTTGTTTCTCACCAGATGTTGAGGCTTATCAGGCTGAAGATACACTATTACCTGAATCTCTACATCATAGAGCATACTGCTTGAGGGTCGGGCTGTCTTTTGATACCTCCGAGTTCGATGAGCTATATCTCGATTTTCGTAATGCTAATTACCTCGCCATTAATGATTTTTTGATCTCTCAGGACTGGGTGGAATATTTGTGCGGTTTGGACTTGGATGATGCAGTGGATAAATTCTATGAGAGTCTGTATTATTGCGTTGACTGCTTTGTTCCGGTCAGGCGGGTAAAGAACTCAAGCTTTCCTAAATGGTTCACCCCAACATTAAAGGATCTAATTTGTAAAAAGAAGGCTGCCCACAAAAAAATACATGTCAACCAGAGCGTATGATGATTATGTAGCTTTCAGGCACTTCCGTTCTCTCTGTAAGGCTGAGTCTGGAGAGTGTCATGAGGCACATCGTATCCGAGTGGAAAATTTTTCTTATTGACAACCCTAAATACTTCTGGAGGTTTGTCAATAGTAAAAGAAATGCGGTTAATCTCCCGAATAGCATGCACCTGGATGGAACTATGGCGCACTCCAGTGTTGACATTGTCAACTTATTTGCGAAGCACTTTTCCAGTGTGTATATTGACAATGAGTGTCGGGTGCCTGACTTCGATCAGCACTGTTTTAATGACATATTGTTAAGGAAGTTCAGTCTATCTGAGATTTTTTCCAAAGTTGAGAGGCTGCCAGATGAAACTAAATGTGGTCCAGATAATATTCCCAATTTGTTTATAAAGCGGTGCGTTTATTCAATCACTTTACCTCTGCAAATTATTTTCAATAAGTCGCTGGACTCTTGTGCTTTTCCATCTAGATGGAAGCACAGCTTCATAACTCCCATCTTCAAATCGGGTGATAGGGAGGATATCAGCAACTATAGAGGAGTGTGTATACAGTCTGCCATGCCCAAACTATTCGATAGTTTAGTATGCAACCAGTTAAACTGCTCCTGTAGGGGAACGATCAATCCCTACCAGTTTGGCTTTTGTCCTGGGAAATCAACCACAGAAAATTTGGCCCTATATGAAGTTGCTCTGCTGGCGGCGTTGGAGAGGGGTGATCAGGTCGATGTTATCTACACTGACTTCTCCAAAGCCTTTAACAGAGTTAACTTTAAGATCTTATTGAGTAAGCTTCTTTCCCTGGGATCCTCTGAGCAGATCATAGCTTGGTTAGAGAGTTTTCTCTTGGGCCATACCCAGACTGTGAGAATGAATGGTTTGTCATCCAGTATTATTCATGTTACATCGGGCGTCCCCCAGGGTTCGCACTGCGCTCCTCTGCTCTTTATTTTGTTTGTAAATGATCTGTTATCGGCATTGCATCGCTCATGTTTGCAAATGATTTGAAGATCTATCGGCGGATTGGTAGTGTTGAGGACGTTGTAGCGCTTCAAGATGACCTTGATCTGGTTTGGCAGTGGACCCAGTCCAGTCATCTATTTTTGAATGTAAGCAAATGTTTTACCATTAGCTTCTATAGAGGGAAACACAGAGTCCCATCCTCATACTCGATTGAAGGTGTTCAACTTCCTTACAGGAGTTCAGCAAAGGACCTTAGAGTTGTTTTCGATGAAAGACTTGCTTTTACAAGGCATATATCTGCCGTTAGCCAGAAAGGGCTAAGCATGCTGGGTTTTGTTTTGGAGAAATTGCGGCAGTTCTCTATGACTGTTTTGAGAGTGTTGTATTGTGCTCTTGTGAGAGCAAACTTGGAATATGCGACGGTAATTTGGTCTCCATTTGCATCAGTTGCATAAGGGAGCAATCGAAAGAGTGCAAAATAAATTTTTGAGATTTTCCGCACTCAAGTGCCACGGGACACTTGTGAATTATCATAAGACTGTCATGCGGAGGACCTTAGGGTTACAGACTTTGGAAATGAGAAGATCCCTTTATGATGCATGTTTTATCTTCAAACTTATTAATAGAATCACTGACTGTCCTCAGCTACTCGCTAAAATAAATTTTAATATACCCAGAGGCAATCTTCGCCATCATGATCTCTTCGGCATCCCCTTCCATCGCACGAATTATGAGAGGCACTCTCCCATTCATAGAGCTTTGAGGACTTGGAATTCATTGGATGGCCGGCTCGATATGTTTAACAGCTCCATCTCGGGATTTAGGTCCCAGCTGCTGAGGGCTCTGTAGAGGTTCTACTTGATCAGTGTTTACTATTGGTAATACTATTATTGTTTTTATATTTCTGAGGTTAGTTCTTTCATTACCTGTATCTATTTTATATATTTTGTTATTGAGGATGTTTATGTGTTTGTTGAATATTTTTATTTAAACATAGTCTTTGTCATGTGTTTGTCTTTTAAATTTTTAATATCTTCGTATCTGTTTTAAAATTGTACTACAATGGGGTTTTCCGTAAAATTTGTATAAATAAATAAATATTTGTGTATATAAATATATATATATATATATATATATATATATATATATATATATATATATATATATATATATATATATATTATTGGGTTTTCAGCACGTACGTTAATGGTTGTAGTAAACAGACACATCCAAAATAATTAACGTATGGAGAAATATTTTTTCTTGTTAGTCAGTGTTATTTTTACTGCGAAGTTGCAGGCGATTCGTCAAAGTATCATTTGGCCTTACTGGTGGGCTTAATACTTAACAGTAATCTGTGAGTTTTGCACCTCATTTATGCTTTCCCGCTACTGGAGATTGTAGTGTTGATTGATTGGCGTTGTTTCTGCCCCCTCCGAGCTAATATCTATGTTTGACTAAAAAATGTCGCAGGGCGCTAAATCAGGGTGAATGATGTAACTCGGTGAATCCACAGCTTTCGATACTGGCTTGAACTGTGCGAGTCTCGTGGATATAGTACATCGTGTATTTTTCATGTCATTAAGGTGAGTTTAGAGTGTGTAAAACCCTATTGTTGTGAGACAAGCATACAAAATTGCAATAAGTTTTAATCCTGTTCTGGAGATAATCGGCGACTCTGAACAGTGAACTGTGAAACTGAGTGTTTCTATTTACGGCGACAAAAAACGAAGCGGCACGGTGGAAAACGAGATCTGAAGGAATCCAAATGTGCATTCAAGAGAAATGATATCATGATGTGGATTGATTATTGGGGAGCATTCGATACATCTTACACAGTGATCCTTTACCTCTTAAGAACATTAGTAGTCACGATGCTTTTGAATAACTGCATACGGTGTGTGATTTCACTCTGGATAATGAAATATACCATTACCAATTTTGGAATCGTCCCTCCGTACACATTTCTGTTAATTATGGACCCGTTTTCCATATGTTTAATAAGCAAAATTCCTTTACAGTCCTAAGAAATGGTCGTGGAGTTTTCACCTTCTTTGGAGATAGACAGCCTATACAAACCCATTGCATCGATTTTTACTTCGTGGGAGGATCCTAATTTAACATATATAAAAGTAAGAGGAATAGCGACTCGCTAGTAAGGAACAAAATTCTAGGGTTGGAGTCAGGTTTTGGACCAAAGTAAAACTGGTTTCGAAATTCTTTTGTTTCTTGGTCAAGGTATCTAAAAATTGATCATAAAAATTAATGGTATCATAAAAGGTTATTAAAAACTGAACTTACAAGAGTAGAAATTCCTTATAAAGGGTGTTTTTTATAGAGGTATAAAACTTTAAGTTGGCAACACTTTTTTAACTGGCGGCCATTTTGTCAGCTGTCAAGTGATTTATGTTTAGTTTGGTTTGGCATTTCAACATGAATAGACTGACGCCTGAACAACGCTTCCAAATTGTGCAAATTTATTTTGAAAATCATGGTTCTGTTCGAAATACGTATCGCGCACTACGTCCATTTTACGGTCAACATAATCGTCCATCAGAGCAATTAATTCGATTAACTATAGAACGCTTTCGCACTACGTTTACTCTAAATGATAATACGCATCCACAGAGACGTCGTACAGTGCGTATAGAAGAAGACCCGAATCAGTCTATCCGCCATCGTGCACAGGAATTAGATATGTGTCCATCCACTTTATGGAAGATTTTGCGGAAAGATCTTGGTTTGCGTGCTTACAAAATCCAACTCGTGCAACAATTGAAGCCACACGATCACCTAGCAAGGCGTAGATTCGGTGAATGGGCCCAAAACAAGATTGCCGTTGATCCCGATTTTCATAAGTGAATTTTGTTTAGCGATGAAGCTCACTTTTGTTTGAATGGATACGTCAATAAACAAAACTGCCGTATTTGGAGTGATGATAATCCTCAAGTGTATGTTGAGACACCGTTACATCCAGAAAAACTGACTGTTTGGTGTGCTTTATGGGCTGGTGGAATCATTGGTCCGTACTTCTTTAAAAACGTTGCTGGTCAGAACGTTACAGTCAATGGTGACCGCTATAGAGCTATGATTACTGACTTTTTCGTTCATCAATTGAACAACTATGATGTGCAGGAGCTGTGGTTTCAACAAGACGGCGCCACATGTCACACAGCTCGTGCCACAATTGATTTATTGAAGGAAACGTTTGGTAACCGCATAGTTTCACGTTTCGGACCCGTGAATTGGCCTCCAAGATCGTGCGATTTAACGCCGCTAGACTATTTTCTGTGGGGATATGTGAAGTCGCTAGTCTACGCCGATAAGCCCGAAACGATTGACCACTTGGAGGACAACATTCGCCGCGTTATTGCCGATATACGGCCACAAATGTTGGAAAAAGTCATCGAAAATTGGACCTCCAGATTAGACTACGTCCGAGCCAGCCGTGACGGTCATATGCCTGAAGTCATATTTAAATTATAATGCCAGAAGATTATCTTTTGAATAAAGTAAATTTCATGTCAATTTAAAAAATTCATCTTTGTTTTATTCCATTTCAAAGTTCTCTATAAAAAACACCCTTTATAAATTATACATCACTGTATTAAATTAAATTACGAAACATTATATATTTTTTCTTTTTAACAGAAAATGAAATTTAAGAAAAACTATCTTAACCACATGTTTGTTGAAGTTTGACAGGCGAAGTAAAGAAAGAAAGTCAAACTTCAACAAACATGTGGTTAAGATAGTTTTTCTAAATTTCATGTTCTATGTTCTTTGTTCCCATTCAAAGGGGCCTAAAATGACACATTCCGCGGCCGTTAAATATATTAAAAAGTCGGTATCGTTTGTGAAGAAGTAAGTAAATCATTTTAACGAGACGAAAAATGTCGACAACTTGCAAAGACGTGGCTCGGTAGACAAAGTCACTTCGAAAGTCGAAAAATGAATCGTGTCTTTGTTTTCACGGGACCCGAAATTGACGCTGCGTCAAGGAGCGGCAAAATTAAGAAAATCAGGTTTGAATGTGTCCCATGAGACCATTCGACAACACCTTCTTGCTCATGATGTCATCACGTTGATGAAACCTTTGCTGAGCGAAAATCACATCACGAAGTGGCTCGCTTCGACCCACGATAAGATACTAGAGTAGACCTCACAATCGCCAGACGCCAACTCTATTGTAAACGTTTGGTCTCTTGTAAAGAGAAAGCTCAGAGGAAGACTCTGGGGACTTTGTCTCGCGAGATTCAAAGAGTTTGCAGAGTATGCAGAAAATCTCGTCGACAACATGCCTCGAAGATGCCAGGCGATTATTGATGCAGGAGGAAATTGAATAACTTACTAATTGCGCCATTTTTAGTACACCAAAGAATACATTGGTGGCAAGAAATGTTCTCGAAACAAATTTTTTCAAGAGTACGAGGTGTCACTTTCTTACTTGACAGACTGTACCTTTATTAAATATTGACATGTTTTTCAAATACAATCAAGTTAAAAGTTGTTTCTTGACAGACTGTATATATATGTATATCTTAGGAAACTCCTTAAAATGTGTGTGTTAGACATTTTTCAGATTTCAGAATCAAAACAGTTGGTTTTCGAACTAACTTTCGAAATACATTCGTATTTAAAGCATCTTGTGCATCCAATTTATTTATTTTTTTATGACTACGACTGAACCCATCTGTCAAAACCGTAATTCTATTTTCATCATAGATCCTAATCTTTTACTACCATGACAGAACAACAAAGCATCGAGTAATATTTTACAACTCTGAAATGTATTTTTACGATTTTGAAATCCTAATATTATAGTCGAAAATATAGGTCATGCAAAAATTGGATCTCCAGGGTAACGACATCTTGTAAGTGATGTATCTCGCATTTCGTAATATATTTATTTTGTAAGACTGGAATAAGTCCGTTAGAAATGGAAAAATTGTTTTACTAAGGAAAACATGATATTTTTTACTATTCCGTACGGAACATTTATAAGATCACTTCGGTGTCTGTCTGTCTGTCTGTCACACCCGATTTTCTCCGAAACTAATTGACGTAAAAAGTTGAAATTTGGCAATAATATAGGAATTGATGGCTTCATCAGAGCCATATAGTTTTGAAAGTTAAATTTTGACTTAAAGAGTTAATTTTGGATGGTGAAATTGGAAGTTAAAAAGAAATACCATATCATCGAGTAGGGTGTCAGATGAAAGCTTGTAAAACACGACTTCAAAAATATATTTAATATAATATTTGCGCTCACTTTTCTTTGTTTTATTTTTTAAAAATTGCGAAAAAATCGCTGTCCCCCCCCCCCTTATCTCGAAAAATACCGATCAAAAAATTTTAAAAAAATTCCGGAATATTTTCCAAAAGGTTTATAGGAAAGGGAAAATTATCACGAGTGCATTACCTTTAATAATTTATCTGGTATATATAAAAAAACAATAATTCCGTGTTGCACTTGGCCGGGTTTTTTAAATACAGGATGTCTTATAAATAAGTTCAAATATGTTTGGTTTATTGTGCGAATGCAGCAAACTCAAGGGATTTGATATACATTAAAAGTTTCTTCTTTTATCAATGTGTTTTTACTATGAATATTTTAATAGATAGATAAATAGATATTTGGAGTTTTGGGCGCATCAACATCTAGGTTATTAGGTGACTAATTTTGAAGTTATAGTATAAGATTGACTTCTCTCAAAAATTTTCTGATGTTGCCTTTATTCTTCTCATAGGAATTGATGACATTGACTAGATTGAAGGATATGCTGAGTGAGGTTCTCAAGTTTTGAAAATGTGCTGCCTCGAAGACGTGTTTTACAGTGAAGGGGCTCATGCCGATGGAGCATGTTGGCTGATGTTCATCTTTTAACAAATAAGCGTGTGTGCCATGGGTATGTCCAATGGCTAATCTACATCTAGTTACGTTATCCCTTCTGTCTATGTCGTAAGAGTGAAGGGGAGGGTAGGCAATGGGTTTAATCGACCACAACTTGTTGAGGGGGTCTTCAAGGTCCCACTTCAATTGAAATGTGTTATGTAAGATGGTTAGCAGATAATTTTTGAAATCGCTTGGATTTTCTCCAATGTAGTTAGTACCACTTGAAATTGCGATTTTATCTAAAAGGTTAGCCCTGTCGTTGCCGTGATGATTGATATGACTAGGTAGCCATAGAAAAGAGAATGTCTTATGTCTCAAAGCCGCTATGTGAAGCAGATCATATTTGTCGTATGTAATTTTAGTTCAAATTTTTTGACTGTATTGACAGGAAAACACTTTGTGAGTCTGTAACTATGAGCAATTTATGGGAGGTAGGGACAGAAAGGGCAAAGCGTATACTTTCCTTGTTGGCCAGGAGTTCGGCAGTGCAGATAGACACTAGTAAGGTAATTTATACATCATGTTTGTGCTTGACATGTAGAAGGCCGATCCCACTCCAGCATGGGACTTGGGAGTAATTCCGTGATAATTTTTCCAAGATTGTTTTGTTAATATAGGTAGTAGAGAATTCAAGTTTGTTGAAAGACATCATTGAAAAGTCTGTGGGAGGACGTGGAGTTAGCCACGGTGGAAAAGTAAAGTGTAAAGGATAATCGAATTTAGAGGGTAGGATATTGTGTAGGGAAAACAGGGAGCTGATCCTGTTTGAGATGCAGTGAGAGGGAGAAATGTAATTAGGTCGATGAATGTTGAAAAGGTTCAGATGATCTTTGGAATGGGGGCGGAAGAGGCAGGAAGAGTAGTATTTTAGTAGGGAATGTTGTCTTGTTTGTTGAACGGGAGGCAGAGAGGCAACACATTGCAGGCTAGCTATAGGAGAGGTGCGGAAAGCGCCTATTGCATATTAGAGAGACTGATTCTGAAGTGTTTCTATAGATCTCTTAATGTACGGAGATGCGGCATCATAGATGAAATCTCCATATGCGAGCTTCGATGAGACTAGGGATTTGTATATCTTAAGCAGGGTTGGAAGGTCAGGACTCCCTCTTACTGTTGGCCAAGATACAAAGCAGATCTGAGAAGATTCTATATTTTAAAATTAAATTTTTTATTGGGACACGTTGTATCTATAATAAACACAAAACTTATAAAATAAAATGATGAATGCCTTACAAATCAGGGTTCTAAATCCCTTTTAAAAGTTATTAAGTACAGAGTGATCATTTTTAGACGCCCGGCCTCGATTTATGTAAAATTGTGGGATATATATTTTTTTTTAATGTAAAATGGTATAGTGCATATCAAAGAGTATACTGACTTATTTGACATTTGGTAGTGAAAACGATGCTGGGCGCCATAATGCCAAACAACTTTTTTTTCCATGGACATACCTTTTGTAAAACGACATTGAAAAGCCCTAATTTTTTTCAACATTTTTTTCTTTGGTCATCGCGGTTGCCATGGATCGTATGCCACGTTTGCCAGTTTTCAAATAATTTATCTAGTAGGCGGCTGTCATACTTTAATCTGACAGTAATTATAATAACAATAGTTGCTGTGCTGTTGAGGTTTTTCCTTTAGGTAATAAAATATCTGTGAACAATAAAAAACAAGAATTCGTTACTAAAACCACAAAAAAAACTGTGTAACTTTTAATATTACATAACTTAGCTTATCTCAATTGAATTGAATAGGTTTAAACATCTTAACTTCTTTGCTTTTAATAGATATATAGGCAAATTGAAGTCGTTATTTGCCCCTTATGTATATCTTAATTTCTGAAAATGAATTGAGTGGATATTAATACTGAGAGAACTAAAGAAATTAGACATAAACTAGCTCAGTTTTTTTGCTTCTGGGTAAAGAATATGGATAAGAGACAATTTTTTGTACGTCTTTTGAAAATAGTCTCTATGGTTGTTTAAAATTTTGGTTGTACAGATTTTGGGCACCATTTATTTTAAAAAATAAAAAAAATCTAACTTCAGCTCAAAAAATGAAAAAACAAAATACCGAAGAGTTATGTAGTTGTTAAAAAAAAATTTTAATATGGTACAACCGTTGCGTCCTGAAAGATAAAACGGGTGATTCAGTGAAACGCTACATTCAAATAAAGAAAAGAGTTTATTAATGACAAAATAAAATTTTTTTAACTTCGCTACTCCCTTAAAAATTACTTCCACTAGATAAAATCACTTAATCTAGAAAATTGTACTATTAGATAGAGTCTTTAAATCAGAATTACTAAGTTTTTAATTAAAGGCTTAACAAAACACGATATTAAAAGTTTGTGAAATTAACTCCGCTAGTTACATATGTTGAATAGCACCTGTCGACAGGAAAAGATATTTTTAGGCTGGTGTGCTTATGACTTGCGAATCGGTTTCTTCTCGTGGATTTTCTACAAGTTTTTGGTCTGTCCTGGTGAGATCTTCATAAAAATATTGTCTCAACCATTACCATCTCAGTTTCTTTTGGGCTGCTAAACACTTTTTGACCTGAAATGTCTGAGGGTAAGCAGGATATTTCAAGTAAAAAGGCCTTGAACTTGAGAACTAGAAACCGTTGCTGCAGTACTACATCATTAAAAACACTCTCTCCGATGTACTGAGGAAAAAAACAAAGCCGTTATTGCTTCATCAAAGAATCTCACTCGGCTTGACAATGTAAAGAAGCCTACTACGGCTACCTGATAGAAAAAGTCATTAACAATGCCATCCGCCCACTTAAATATTTTTCTCCCTTCCTTAAAGTAACGTCTTTAAAATGGTTTCCTTCCCGGATACAAATCTTTAGCCAATCAGACGAATTCGATGCAAATTAAAGAGTGCAGTAGTCAACCCGCAATGCACACTGTAAAATTTAAATTAAACCGCTCAAAAATTTAAAACACTGTTTTAAGCTACACTGCTCAAAAGATGAAATCACTGCAATAAATATAAAAATAAAAAAAAAATATAAATTATAGGGAGAAAATCAGTGTCGTAACATGATCTTAAAATCTAGGGAAAAATTAATGTTACAAGGTTTGTAAACAAGAGCTGTCATATATATATATATATATATATATATATATATATATATATATATATATATATATATATATATATATGACAGCAGTTTACTAGATAAATTGTTTGAAAATCTGCAAACGTGGCATACGATCCATGGCAACCGCCGTTTTATAAACGGTATGTTGAGGGAAAAAAAAAGTTGTTTGGCGTCGTTGCGTCGTTTTCACTACCAAATATCAAATACGTCATTATACTCCTTGACATGCACTATACCATTCTACATTTAAAAAAAAATAAATATCTTAACAATTTTCCATAAATCGGGGCCAGGCATCTAAAAATGATCACCCTGTATATTCTAAAGGTTTACAAGAACATGTGATTTTTCAGAAAATTAACAAAAGAAATAGTAATTTTCTACGGCTATAAACTATAAACGAAAATTCAAGTAAACAATTCGTTGAAAATATGGCGAAAAATCAGCAAAATCAAATAGTAGAATCCCTAAATTCGCCAGAAATAGGGAAGTAAGCCAACATAACTTTAAAAGATAGGGAAATAAAATATAAAATTGGAAAATGGCCAAAACGAATTTTCCCGGTTTAGAGTGCCGGTTTAGGTCAGCAATAGATAGAGTTAGGTCAACCGTAAGAGACTTGAAAGCAAACACGAAAATCTGCGGACAGAGTGCCGCAAACCGGGTACGAATGGTGCATATTAATTGCTTTAAAGTCATTTGAAATAACAATTCTGCTACTAGAGGGTATAATTGGGTTGGAAATTGTCACTGAAACTATAGTAATAATATTTTTTGAAATATCACTAAGCTCCATGATATTAAAGTAAATAAATATGTGTATCCTTAACTTCCTTTTTTGTTTTCTATCGCCCTTGATGTTCAATCTCCATTCAGATTAATGATATTTAATTAAGCCCTCACTAATACCACTGAAGAAATCAATATCAACAGCGGTAACATAAATAAGATCAGATACGCCAATGATACATTAATTACACAGGCCAACGATGAAAAGCTTGTTTAATAATTTTACCTGATTCCTATGTTTCCATATAGTTTTGAATGTTAAATTTTGACTTAAAGGGTTAGTTTTGGGGGGTGAAATCGGAAGTGAAAAAAAAAATTTACCACGTCAAATGAAAGCTTGTAAAAACACGAGTTCAAAAATATATATAATACTTGCGCTCACTTTTCTTTGTATTATTTTTAAAAAAATTGCGAAAAATCACTGTCCCCCTTATTTCGAAAAGTACCGATCAAAAAATTTTGGAATGTTCTCTACAGGGTGTAGATTGAGCGAAAATTATCACAAGTGCATTACCTTTAATAATTTATTTGGTAGGTGTACAAGTATGAAATGCGGATTTCAGACAACAGATGGTGCACCAATGCAGTTTGTGCTATAAAGATTTAACACTGCGCCATTTTGTTGTGTCATCAAGTGTCAGGCGCGCAAAAGTGATAAATTAGAAAAGTGAGTGCATAGTGTTGTGTGGAATTGCAAGCATTGTTGGACAAAGATGATTCGCAAATACAAAAACAACTCGCCGATCAATCGGGCGTTAGTCAACAAGCTGTTTCCAATCGGCTACGAGAGATGGGAAAGATTCAGAAGACCATTAGATGGGTACCACATGAGTTGAACGACAGGCAAATGGAAAAGCGCAAAAACACGTGTGACATTTTGCTCGCTCGGTACAAAAGGAAGTCGTTTTTGCATCGTATAGTTACAGGGGATAAAAAGTGAATTTATCCGAAGCGCAAAAAATCATGGGTAGACCCAGGCGCACCATCTACATCGACCGCAAGGCCGAATCGCTTTGGCAGAAAGACGATGCTCTGTGTTTGGTGGGACCAGAGGGGCGTAGTCTATTATGAGCTGTTAAAACCTAAACCTGGGGAAACGGTTAATACTAAACGTTACCAACAACCGATTTGCACCGTTCGCTGCTTGAAAAAAGGCCAGAATACCAAATACCAAAGAGGTAACACAAAGTCATTTTTCTTCACGACAATGTTCCATTACATACGGCAAAATCAGTTCGCGACACGTTGGAAGCACTCAGCTGGGAAGTTCTACCCCATGCGGCTTACTCGCCAGACTTGGCTCCTTCCGATTACCACTTGTTTGCATCGATGGGTCACGCACTTACTGAGCAGCGCTTTGGTTCCTACGAAGATGTGAAAAATGGCTCGCAGCAAAAGGGAAAGACTTTTATTGTCCGAAAGATGGGAAAAAAAAATGTATAACAAGCGATGGAGCTTACTTTGAACAAAACACTTTTTATCATTCTTCCGAATTTAACATGTTTTTTTAGAAAAAAATCCGTATTTCATACTTGTACACCTGGTAAAAAAATTCCGACTTGCAGTTGGCCGGCTTTTTTAAATACAGGATCTCTTATAAATAAGTTCAAATATGTTGTGTTTATTGTGCGAATGCAGCAAACTTAAGGGATTTGATATGCATTAAAAGTTTCTTCTTTTATCAGTGGGTTTTTACTATGAATATTTTAAAATTAAATTTTTTATTGGGACACGTTGTATCCATAATAAACACAAAACTAATAAAATAAAATGATGAATGCCTTACAAATCAGGATTTGAAATCTCTTTTAAAAGTTATTAAGTACAGGGTGATCATTTTTATACGCCCGGCCTCGATTTATGTAAAATTGTTGGATATTAATTTTATTAAAATGTAAAATGTGTGCATATCAAAGAGTATACTGACTTATTTGACATTTGGTAGTGAAAACGATGCTGGGCGCCATAATGCCAAACAACTTTTTTTTCGATCGACATACCTTTTGTAAAACGGCATTGGAAAGCCCTAATTTTTTTCCTAATTTGTTATATATTTGTTATTATTTTTTGGTCATCGCGGTTGCCATGGATCGTATGCCACGTTTGCCGGTTTTCGAACAATTTATCTAGTAGGCGGCTGTCATACTCTAATCTGACAGTAATTATAATAATATTAGTTGCTGTGCTGTTGAGGTCTTTCCTTTAGGTAATAAAATATCTGTGAACAACAAAAAACAAGAATAGATTTGCTTTTAATAGATATATTATTGCTTTTAATAGATATATTATTTATTAAATAGAAGTCGTTATTTGCCTCTTATGTTTATCTTAATTTCTGATAATGAATTGAGTGGATACTAATACTGAGAGAACTAAAGAAATTAGACATAAACTAGCTCAGTTTTTTTGCTTCTGGGTAGAGAATATGGATAAGAGACAATTTTTTGTACGTCTTTTGAAAATAGTCTCTATGGTTGTTTAAAATTTTGGTTGTACTGTAATGAAAAATACTGAAGAGTTATGTAGTTGTTAAAAAAAATTTTAATATGGTACAACCGTTGCGTCCTGAAAGATAAAAACGGGTGATTCAGTGAAACGCTACATTCAAATAAAGAAAAGGGTTAATTAATGATAAAATAAAAATTTCTAACTTCGCTACTCTCTTAAAAATTACTTCTACTAGATAAAAACACTTAATCTAGAAAATTGCACTATTAGATAGAGTCTTTAAATCATTACTAAGTTTTTATTTAAAGGCTTAACAAAACACGATATTAAAAGTTTATGAAATTAACTCTGCGAGTTACATATGTTGAATAGTCGTTGGAAACGCACTTGTCGACAGGACAAGAGATATTTAGGGTCGTGTGCTTATGGTTTCTCCTCGTGTATTTTTTACAAATTTGTTGGCCTGTCCCGGTGAGATCCTCATAAAAAATATTGTCTCAACCATTACCATCTCAGTTTGTTTTGGGCTGCTAAATCCTTTTTGACCCGAAATAAAATATAAAATTGGAAAATGGCCAAAACCAATTTTCCCGGTTTAGAATGCCGGTTTAGGTCAGGAATAGATAGAGTTAGGTCAACCGTAAGAGACTTGAAAGCAAACACGAAAATCTGCGGACAGAGTGCCGCAAACCGGGTACGAATGGTGCATATTAATTGCTTTAAAGTCATTTGAAATAACAATTCTGCTACTAGAGGGTATAATTGGGTTGGAAATTGTCACTGAAACTATAGTAATAATATTTTTTGAAATATCACTAAGCTCCATGATATTAAAGTAAATAAATATGTGTATCCTTAACTTCCTTTTTTGTTTTCTATCGCCCTTGATGTTCAATCTCCATTCAGATTAATGATATTTAATTAAGCACTCACTAATACCACTGAAGAAATCAATATCAACAGCGGTAACATAAATAAGATCAGATACGCCAATGATACATTAATTACACAGGCCAACGATGAAAAGCTTGTTTAATAATTTTACCTGATTCCTATGTTTCCATATAGTTTTGAATGTTAAATTTTGACTTAAAGGGTTAGTTTTGGGGGGTGAAATCGGAAGTGAAAAAAAAAATTTACCACGTCAAATGAAAGCTTGTAAAAACACGAGTTCAAAAATATATATAATACTTGCGCTCACTTTTCTTTGTATTATTTTTAAAAAAATTGCGAAAAAATCACTGTCCCCCTTATTTCGAAAAGTACCGATCAAAAAAATTTTGGAATGTTCTCTACAGGGTGTAGATTGAGCGAAAATTATCACAAGTGCATTACCTTTAATAATTTATTTGGTAGGTGTACAAGTATGAATTGCGGATTTCAGACAACAGATGGTGCACCAATGCAGTTTGTGCTATAAAGATTTAACACTGCGCCCATTTTGTTGTGTCATCAAGTGTCAGGCGCGCAAAAGTGATAAATTAGAAAAGTGAGTGCATAGTGTTGTGTGGAATTGCAAGCATTGTTGGACAAAGATGATTCGCAAATACAAAAACAACTCGCCGATCAATCGGGCGTTAGTCAACAAGCTGTTTCCAATCGGCTACGAGAGATGGGAAAGATTCAGAAGACCATTAGATGGGTACCACATGAGTTGAACGACAGGCAAATGGAAAAGCGCAAAAACACGTGTGACATTTTGCTCGCTCGGTACAAAAGGAAGTCGTTTTTGCATCGTATAGTTACAGGGGATAAAAAGTGAATTTATCCGAAGCGCAAAAAATCATGGGTAGACCCAGGCGCACCATCTACATCGACCGCAAGGCCGAATCGCTTTGGCAGAAAGACGATGCTCTGTGTTTGGTGGGACCAGAGGGGCGTAGTCTATTATGAGCTGTTAAAACCTAAACCTGGGGAAACGGTTAATACTAAACGTTACCAACAACCGATTTGCACCGTTCGCTGCTTGAAAAAAGGCCAGAATACCAAAAGAGGTAACACAAAGTAATTTTTCTTCACGACAATGTTCCATTACATACGGCAAAATCAGTTCGCGACACGTTGGAAGCACTCAGCTGGGAAGTTCTACCCCATGCGGCTTACTCGCCAGACTTGGCTCCTTCCGATTACCACTTGTTTGCATCGATGGGTCACGCACTTACTGAGCAGCGCTTTGGTTCCTACGAAGATGTGAAAAATGGCTCGCAGCAAAAGGGAAAGACTTTTAATTGTCCGAAAGATGGGAAAAATGTATAACAAGCGATGGAGCTTACTTTGAACAAAACACTTTTTATCATTCTTCCGAATTTAACATGTTTTTTTAGAAAAAAATCCGTATTTCATACTTGTACACCTGGTAAAAAATTCCGACTTGCAGTTGGCCGGCTTTTTTAAATACAGGATCTCTTATAAATAAGTTCAAATATGTTGTGTTTATTGTGCGAATGCAGCAAACTTAAGGGATTTGATATGCATTAAAAGTTTCTTCTTTTATCAGTGTGTTTTTACTATGAATATCTTAAAATTAAATTTTTTATTGGGACACGTTGTATCCATAATAAACACAAAACTAATAAAATAAAATGATGAATGCCTTACAAATCAGGATTTGAAATCTCTTTTAAAAGTTATTAAGTACAGGGTGATCATTTTTATACGCCCGGCCTCGATTTATGTAAAATTGTTGGATATTAATTTTATTAAAATGTAAAATGTGTGCATATCAAAGAGTATACTGACTTATTTGACATTTGGTAGTGAAAACGATGCTGGGCGCCATAATGCCAAACAACTTTTTTTTCGATCGACGTACCTTTTGTAAAACGGCATTGGAAAGCCCTAATTTTTTTCCTAATTTGTTATATATTTGTTATTATTTTTTGGTCATCGCGGTTGCCATGGATCGTATGCCACGTTTGCCGGTTTTCGAACAATTTATCTAGTAGGCGGCTGTCATACTCTAATCTGACAGTAATTATAATAATATTAGTTGCTGTGCTGTTGAGGTCTTTCCTTTAGGTAATAAAATATCTGTGAACAACAAAAAACAAGAATAGATTTGCTTTTAATAGATATATTATTGCTTTTAATAGATATATTATTTATTAAATAGAAGTCGTTATTTGCCTCTTATGTTTATCTTAATTTCTGATAATGAATTGAGTGGATACTAATACTGAGAGAACTAAAGAAATTAGGCATAAACTAGCTCAGTTTTTTTGCTTCTGGGTAGAGAATATGGATAAGAGACAATTTTTTGTACGTCTTTTGAAAATAGTCTCTATGGTTGTTTAAAATTTTGGTTGTACTGTAATGAAAAATACTGAAGAGTTATGTAGTTGTTAAAAAAAATTTTAATATGGTACAACCGTTGCGTCCTGAAAGATAAAACGGGTGATTCAGTGAAACGCTACATTCAAATAAAGAAAAGGGTTAATTAATGATAAAATAAAAATTTCTAACTTCGCTACTCTCTTAAAAACTACTTCTACTAGATAAAAACACTTAATCTAGAAAATTGTACTATTAGATAGAGTCTTTAAATCATTACTAAGTTTTTATTTAAAGGCTTAACAAAACACGATATTAAAAGTTTATGAAATTAACTCTGCGAGTTACATATGTTGAATAGTCGTTGGAAACGCACTTGTCGACAGGACAAGAGATATTTAGGGTCGTGTGCTTATGGTTTCTCCTCGTGTATTTTTTACAAATTTGTTGGCCTGTCCCGGTGAGATCCTCATAAAAATATTGTCTCAACCATTACCATCTCAGTTTCTTTTGGGCTGCTAAATCCTTTTTGACCCGAAATAAAATATAAAATTGGAAAATGGCCAAAACCAATTTTCCCGGTTTAGAGTGCCGGTTTAGGTCAGGAATAGATAGAGTTAGGTCAACCGTAAGAGACTTGAAAGCAAACACGAAAATCTGCGGACAGAGTGCCGCAAACCGGGTACGAATGGTGCATATTAATTGCTTTAGAGTCATTTGAAATAACAATTCTGTTACTAGAGGGTATAATTGGGTTGGAAATTGTCACTGAAACTATAGTAATAATATTTTTTGAAATATCACTAAGCTCCATGATATTAAAGTAAATAAATATGTGTATCCTTAACTTCCTTTTTTGTATTCTATCGCCCTTGATGTTCAATCTCCATTCAGATTAATGATATTTAATTAAGCCCTCACTAATACCACTGAAGAAATCAATATCAACAGCGGTAACATAAATAAGATCAGATACGCCAATAATACATTAATTACACAGGCCAACGATGAAAAAGCTTGTTTAATAATTTTACCTGATTCCTATGTGAGTCCGAAAATAATAATAAAAAAGTCGTATTACCCACCAATTTTTCACATTTTAATATTCAAAATGTGAAAAGTATCATTCGAATGTTATTAGGTTGGCAATAAAATCAAAATTTTATAAGGTTGGCAGTAAAATCAAATGTTATTAGATTGGCAGTTCCGATAAATGTCACAGCTGTTTGTTTTCTTCCAGTTAATGTAACCTCGCATTCCAGTTTCCATGTTTAACCTATGTGCTTTAATTCACACTCAAAGTGTGGCTAATTGTGGTTGTAAAAACTCTCCCAACACTTTTTGTTATATACTACTGTGATCAAAAAATAGTAAGACGCAAACGGGTTATTTATTTTTCCTAATTTATTTCGTCCCCTTCAAAGTAATCCCCCTTGGATATAATGCATTTATACCAACGTTTTTTCCAGTCTTCGAAACAGTTGTTGAATTCGATTTCTGGAATGGCCTTTAAATCCTTCCTCGATTCGGTTTTAATCTCCTCAATCGACTCAAAACGATGTCCTCGAAGCGGTTTGTTGAGTTTATGGAATAGCCAGAAGTCCGACGGAGCTAAATCAGGCAAATAGGGCGATTGCGGAATGATATGAGTTGCATTTTTGATTAAAAAGTCGCGAAGAACCAATGCTGTATGAGAAGGCGCATTATCGTGATGAAAAAAACTAAGAGTTATCGGCTCATAATTCCAGCCTCGATCTCATCGGTGGATGTTGAAGGACGACCAGGACGTTCATCGTCCTCCACACGTTCTCTGCCTTCTTTAAACAATTTATACCAATCAAAAACACTTGCTCTGGATATAGCATCATCACCAAATGACTTTTTTATAATTTCGAACGTTTGGGTAGCCGAAAAACCATTTTTAAAACAAAATTTAATGCCACTTCTTTGCTGAATTTTCTCACTCATGTTAAAAATTGAAAAATGCACTTTCGTTATTGAACGAATATAAGCGAATTTGATTAACTACTGACGCTATGGTCTTAAAATTTAACACAGATGGCAGTTAAGGTCCTATCAACCGAACGAAAAAAAAAAATTAATCCGATTTAGAAATGCCTGGGCGATTTAAATTTAAAAGTCTTACTATTTTTTTTTATCACAGTAGTATATGGTGAGTTTGTAGTTAAAAAAACAGCAAAGAAACATTAATGACTTTGTAAAAAAAGTATACTTTACATATTTTGGTGTAGAAATCGGTAATCAAGAAAAATGTTGGGCTCCTCACAAAGTATGTTATGTTTGTGTCGAGGATCTTAGGAAATGGTATAAGAAAGAAAAGAAAGCTTTTAGATTTGTAGTACCCATGGTATGGAAAGAACAAGAAAATTATTCAAATGATTGTTATTTTTGCAGCGTTGATGTTTCTGGATGTAACTCCAAAAATAAGAAAGTCTATCCTAACTTTACTTCAGCTAATCGGCCGGTAGGATATGCACCGGGACTTCCTGTCCCTGAGCCACCTCAGTCTATTGATGACCTTTTACAGTCCAGTCCCGAATTTAATGAAAGTCGACCGGATGATTATGAGTTTCAATGTTCTCTAGAAAATTTAAAACCACAGTTGTTTACACAAGCTGAGTTAAATGATTTGGTGAGAGATTTGGATTTGACTACGGAAAAAGCAGAATTGCTTGGTTCTAGGCTAAAAGAAAAACATTTATTGGAATCTGGAACATCTATTTACCATTATAGAAAAAGAGATAAACAGTTTTCTCAGTGTTTCAAGCAAGAAGAGGATTTGGTTTACTGCCATGATATTGGTAGCATAATGAACGAATTTGACATTGACTACAAAAAGGAAGATTGGAGGCTTTTTATAGACTCATCAAAAACTAGTTTAAAAGGTGTTCTATTAGACAACGGAAATATTTATGTTTCACTGCCTGTTGCTCATTCAGTCCATATGAAGGAAATTTACGAAAATCTTAACATGATTTTACAGAAAATTAACTATCCAGCTCACGATTGGATGCGATGTGGAGATTTAAAAGTTGCCTCCATGATCCTTGGTTAACAAAAGGGATGTATAAAGTTACCATGTTTTATATGTGAGTGGGACAGCAGAGCAAGGGATCAACATTGGTCCAAAAAACAATGGCCTGTAAGGAAAATTTTAACGCCTGGCGAGAAGAACATTTTGCATAACTTTAGTAGACCCAAAAAAGATTCTTCGACCACCACTACACATCAAGTTAGGCTTAATGAAATAATTTGTGAAAGCCTTGCCTAAAGATGGTGAATATTTTAAATATTTGTGTAAAAGATTTCCTCCTTTATCAGAAACCAAACTGAAAGAAGGAGTTTTCGTTGAGCCTGATATTTGTAAAATGATATTCGATTCGAATTTTGAAGCAGGGATGATTACAAAGGAAAAGGAGGCTTGGATATCATTTAAAGAAGTTGTGACTAAGTTTTTGGGCAAGTTCAAAAATCTGGGTTGTCTGATGAGCCTTAAAGTCTACTTCTTACACAACCATCTTGACTTTTTCTTAAAAACTTAGGCTATGTGAGAAAAAAGCAGGGGGAACGGTTCCATCAGGACATAAAGGAGATGGAGAAACGGTACTAGGGACGGTTGAAATATCAACATAATGGGTAATTACTGTTGGTCACTTCATAGAGAGCAACAAAATGCATCACATCGGAAAAAAAGCTATACAAGAAACTTCACAGAGAAAAGGGAAAGGAAATACAAAAAAATAAGCACCCAAAATATTCGCAGTGAATATGTTGTCGTGAGTAAAAATTGTAGCATAATTAAATAAAAATACTTTTTAAGTTTTTATTTTTTATGTATTTTGAAATTTAATCGATGTCATATTGTGAGAGAACTGTGGGTGATACAAAAAAAACTGATACCAAATATGGTTTCAGTACCCAAAAATACATAACGCTTTGATGTATTGGTTTAAAAAGTTTTTACAAATATTTTTTTTGTTGGCCTGTGTTATTAAAGGTAATGCATTCGTGATAATTTTCCTTCAATCTACACCCTGTGGAGGATATTTCAGAATTTTTTCAAAATTTTTTGATCAGTACTTTTCGAGAAGTTGTGACTAAGTTTTTGGGCAAGTTCAAAAATCTGGGTTGTCTGATGAGCCTTAAAGTCTACTTCTTACACAACCATCTTGACTTTTTCTTAAAAACTTAGGCTATATGAGAAAAAAGCAGGGGGAACGGTTCCATCAGGACATAAAGGAGATGGAGAAACGGTACTAGGGACGGTTGGAATATCAACATGATGGGTGATTACTGTTCGTCACTTCATAGAGAGCAACAAAATGCATCACATCGGAGAAAAGGCTATACAAGAAACTTCACAGAGAAAAGGGAAAGGAAATACAAAAAAACAAGCACCTAAAATATTCGCAGTGAATATGTTATCGTGAGTAAAAATTGTAGCATAATTAAACAAAAATACTGTTTAAGTTTTTATTTTTTGAGGTATTTTGAAATTTAATCGATGTCATATTGTGAGAGAACTGTGGGTGATACAAAAAAACTGATACCAAATATGGTTTCAGCACCCAAAAATACATAACGCTTAGATGTATTGGTTTAAAAAGTTTTTACAAATATTCTTTCTGTTGGCCTGTGTTATTAAAGGTAATGCATTCGTGATAATTTTCCTTCAATCTACACCCTGTGGAGGATATTTCAGAATTTTTTCAAAATTTTTTGATTAGTACTCTTCGAGTTAAGGGGGAGGCCGCGATTTTTTGCAATTTTTTAAAAATCATACAAAGAAAAGTGTGCGCAAGTATTACATTATATATATTTTTAATTTCGTGTTTTTACAAGCTCTCATTGGTCACTCCACTCGATGACCTGGTAAATTTTTTTTTCACTTCCGATTTTACCCCCCAAAATTCCCCCTTGAGTCAAAATTTAATTTTCAAAACTACATAGCTCTGATGAGGCCAACAATTCCTATATTAGTGCCAAATCGGGTGTGACAGATAGACGGACAGACAAACACCGAAGTGATCTTATAAGTCATCCGTACGGAACACTAAAAACACAGAATTTTCGAAAATAGAAAAATCCAGTAGCGATAGCTGTTGTATATATGTATATTGCTTATAGCGGCTACCTTCATTAGTAATATATCAGCTGTTTTATGACATTTGTTGCGTTAGATGTAATGTAATGTAATAAAGGTGGGGTCTGGCCCAAAACGGCCCTTTGCACTGCGACCATCGTTGATCTATTGTGCCTCCCCTTGTCTTTCACGGGTTTAATACATCAAGAAACCGGACCAGCTCCTTCAACGTGAGTGTTAGCAAGTCCTGTTCACCCAGCGTATAGGCATGTAGTAGCCTGTATCTCCTGTGTCCCACTGCTACACAGTTAGTGATCAAGTGTTCCATTGACTCCTCTTCTTCACCGCAGAATCTGCAAGTGCTGGTATTTGAAATGCCCATTCCGTATAGGTGCTTATTACAGGCGTGCCCCCGACAGTGTCCTTAGGCTTTTCTTATCCAGTTTCAGAGCAAGGTCCGCCCTGTTAGCATCCATTTCTTCATCTCCCCTTTAAGGAGACTCTTGTTGAAGCCAAAGGATGGAGTGGGTCCAGTGAAAGTCCCCTCAGCCCCCGTTTTGGCGTAGATGTCTGCCATCTCATTTCCTCTGTGCCCCTCATGTCCTGGCACCCAGACCAGAGTAATCTGATTCTGAATCGCCAGGTTGTTGAGCATGTTGTGACACTCCAGTACTGCCCTGGACGTAAATGTACAACTGCCCAGGGCCTTGAGGACTGGTTGACTGTCCGAGAGTATTTTAATCCTTACTCCCATGTGTCTCCTTTCGGATAGAATTCCTACAGTTTCCGATATTGCGTATAGTTCCGCTTGGAAAATTGTGGTGTGTGGTTATCGATCTGCGTGCTCTAGGCCCCACTTTTGCTGCTCCCACTCCTTGGAGCGTTTTGGATCCATCCATGTACCATTTTTGTGAGCCATCCTGGCGTTAGATGCCTTATTATAGTGGTAAGAGTAACGTTTCGACGAACGGTTAGAAAATGAGTTATAAACAAATAGCTGCGATTTAGTTTTCTATTTAGCTTGCGAAAAGTTTTACTATAACACAACAAATACTTAAAAAATCGCACAGTGATATATCGTAAACTTTTATTGAATAATTCAAGTGTTTTAAACGATTTGAAATGGATAGATGTCTTTTTGAGTCACACATGATAGTGAAAACATACCAATATTGAACCTAAAAAATCGTGCCCGCGATCGTAAAAATTTCCAGTTTTTTTCAAAAAATTTACTCTCGAATTTAATAAAACCCTTTATAATTAAAAAACAACACAAAATACCAACATTCTAACTTAAAATTAAAACATTCACACCGTGGCAAAGCGGCCGCGTCGGGTTGTTCTCGCAAATATAAAAATGAAATGAAAGCCTCTAATTAAAAATTTAATTAAATCTTTTTATGGAGCCGCCCAGTTTTTCATTATGTCATATTTTGTTGTTAAATAAAGAATGAAGAAAAACTTTATTAAAGGGATTTATGCAATAATGATTTAAGGGTTCACAAGTAGAATTTTCGAGAGACATATCTATTTTTTAACACGGGTCAGCACTGTTTTTGTCATATGGAAATTAAAGCTGAGAGTAAAACATATTTAGGTGCTCTCACTACAAAAATTCCATAGTTAGTGTTTCATACGGGACCCTTATACGAGGGTGAATCAAATATAAACGAGACTTTCTGTACTGTGCGCTTAGTATCGTGCGGAGCGGCGACCGCTTCTAGCAATGTTGGTTGGGTTTGTTAGAAGTGGGAAAAACGATTGATTGGCCTCGCCAAGTGCATTCAGTAGTATAGCTTACGATGTCGGAGTGAGACGTGCACCTTTTGATTGCGCAACGTGTCATTATTAAATTTCTCACTCGTAAAGGCGTGAAACCGACCGAAATTCTGCGGAGATTGACTGCACAGTTCGGGGATCAAACGCTGTCAAGGCCTTGTGTGTTCGCCTGGCAGAAGGAATTCATGGGAGGCTGTGAAGAGGTCGAAAATGAGAGCCATGATCGTCGTCCACGGACGTGGGGTTTTGCACATTGATTTTTTGCACGAACGTCGCACCATCAATGCGGCGTATTACTGCAATCTTTTGGAAGAGGTGCTTATCGCCGCAAAAGACGTGACCAACTTATAAGAGACGTGATTCTTCTCCATGACAAAGCTCGACCCCACATTGCAACTCTCACTCGCGAAAAATTGGAGAAAATCAGTTGGACAACACTTCATCACCCTCCCTACAGCCCTGACCTATCACCCTGCGATTTTCATCTCTTTGGGCCACTCAAAGAAGCGCTGGGAGACCAACGATTTGATGACGACAACGGTGTGGAGGGTTTCGTGCCCAGTTGGTTACTGACACAGCCCCCTTTCTTTTACTACGACGGTAAAGTGCATTTCCAAAGCAGGAGATTATGTTTAAAAACCGGTCAAGTGCAAGTTGAACTTGCGCAATTAGTGTTCCATACGTTGATTGCTTTTCAAATAAAAAATTTTGTTACATAGATATATATTATAAACCAGATAAATTATTGAAGGTAATGCACTCGTGATAATTTTCGTTCAATCTACACCCTGTGGAGAATATTCCAGAATTTTTTCAAAATTTTTTGATAAGTACTTTTCGAGATAAGGCGGGTGGACAGCGATTTTTCGCGATTTTTTAAAAAATAATACAAAGAAAAGTGCGGGCAAGTATTACATTATATATATTTTTTACTCGTGTTTTCACAAGCTTTCATTTGACACCACACTCGATTACCTAGTAAAAAAATTTTTTTTTCACTTCCGATTTCACCCCCCAAAACTAACCCCTTAAGTCAAAATTTAACTTTCAAAACTATATGGCTCTGATGAGGCCATCAATTCCTATATTGTTACCAAATTTCAACTTTCTATGACAAATAGTTTCGGAGGAAATCAGGTGTAACAGACGGACAGACAGACGGACAGACACCGAAGTGATCTTATAAGTGTTCCGTACGGAACACTAAAAACCATGTTGTGGCGGATGTAGTATATTGTACATTGACATGACATTAGATCCTTACATATATTTTAAAAAAACGGTTAATAATAACATTTTCCAGAATTTTCGACATTATTGATAGGAATGCGACTGATCAGTAGTTGTTAGTCAAGGTTTTTTTACCTTTTTGTGGGTCTCGGCTTAACTTTACTGCATTTCTAGTAGAAAGGAAATCCTCATTTTCTGTAGGATAGGATAAAAAGTCTGCAAAACACTAGTGTGCCAGTGGACATAAACGGCAATGGATTTTTATATCTAAAAGAAAAAATTCCAGAATTTACTAATGGAGAATCTTTAAGCAAAATTCAAATTCTCTCGAGAAAGCTGCTTGAATCTGTTTTGGACATGTCGTTAAAAAGTTTTTGAACAACCGTAAGACAGAAGGCTATAAAGATTTAGTTAATGAACTTTTAACATCTTATAAAACTCTGGGATGTAATATGCCGTTAAAATTACACTTCCTGGATTGACACTTGAAGGTCTTTCTTAAAAATCTGAACATTGTTAAACGATAAACACCGAGAAAAATTTCACCAAGATATTCTCGGCGTGAAAAAGCGATACAACGGGAAATGGAGCCCTCAATTATTAGCAGGCCATTGTTGGATACTTAATAGGGGCCTAACGGCTCGCGAAAATCGTAATATTTAGTTATTTAATTAATAGAAAAAATAAAATTTCATGTCACAAAGAAACGATTGCGAGTTAGTGTTTTAAAGTTAATTGTTGAGAATACCCAACACTATTAAAATACAGCACAAATTTCTGTGTGACAAAAAGGTGTCAACTCTCAGATAATTCGTGCAAAATTTTCATGACATGTTGTCTATAAGTTTACGAGTTACAGCTGACGCTACTTTTAATTTTTGCCAAACGATGGAATACAAAGAATTTCGTGTGTTAATTAAAACATTGTTTAATGACTTGAGAAGTGTTATGGCAGATTTGCTCTGTCGAAAGAAACTATATGTCGATGATTTAATGAACTTAAATGGGGTCGTACAAGCCCTGATGATGTACCACGTTCCAAAGGTCCAAATGAGGCAGTCACTCCAAAAAAAACAGAAAAAAATCCACCATATTATTCTGAGTAAACGCAAAGTGAAAGTGATAGAGATAGCTGAAATCGTGATGATATCAACAGAACGCGTGAGGTATATTTTGCATAAATATGGGCATATAAAAAAGCTATGTGCCCAATCTCACAATTGAACAAAAACAGCAACGAGATTCAGAGCGCTGTTTGGAACTATTTCGGCGTAATCCAAAGAAGTTTTTGCGTCGATTCGTAACAATGGACGAAACATGGATCCACCACTACCCGCCTGAGTCCAACAGTCAGTCCGCAGAGTGGCTGGAAACATATGAAAGCCGACCGTTTTAATAGTGAAGTCAAGGCCATATTTAGTGAAGAAAAAGTGTTGTTTTACCAAGACAATGCACCAGCTGATAAGTCCCTAAAATCGCTGGTAAAATTAGACCAACTGGGCTATGAATTGCTTCCTCTTCCGCCGTATTCACCAGATCTGGCCACCAGCGATTATTACCTCTTTCCAAATTTAAATGAAGAAATTGAATAGGAAACTTAGACATATTTTAAAGAGCTCGACAAATTGTACTATATGGAAGGTAACCAACCTTGGTAGATCACTGAAGTAAATCTATCGCTTGATTTAATTCTCAACGCAACGGGCGACGACAAAAAAGGGGGAAGTTCCAGCTACACAGATGACGGACAATAAAGGGCGAACAGGTTCCGAAGACAGGCACGGAGATGGGCGCAAAAGACGCGACGCACAGTAATCCGAAAAATCGAAAAACCGACCATAATGCAAGAAACAAAAGGTTCTATTTAGGAACAACACAGGTTACAGAGTATACTTTTATTTTGTTAGCTGATACGTATAAAAAGTCACACTAGGCGCGACTGCAGTTTCGTAGTACGACTACATTCTCAAACGCTATGCGAATTTTAACTGTGTAAAATGAATTCTGTCCGTGAAGGTGAGTACAATTTCATTGTTGTCGAGTTTTTTAAGAAAATATTCCCAAAAATCTTTAAAGAACAAGCAGTAATTTAAAAACTCCATTGAATTCGAACGTGAAATGAGTTGGAGGTGGTTTATTAGACGTTTTTTACCAAAATATCGAAAAATTGAGTGTGTGTCGCAAGTTTGGTATCTGTGTTACCTTTTGTGTGAAAGTTTGCAACATGGACGCGTTTTTCTTAAAATTCAGGAAAGTGTTGCAAACTTCAAAAAAAATTGTTAAAAAATTCGGAATAATGTTACAAAATTCAACCATTTGTTTGAAAACTAGGGAAAATGTTGCAACATGTGAAAAAAAGTTAACAAATTCTAGCCAATGTTGCAAAATACTTTAAAAATTCTGTAAATTCTTGCAAAATAATAAAGTTAGTTAAACAATTCGGTAAAATGTTGCAACGTGTAGCAAATTGTTTACAACTTCGGAAAATTGTTGCTAAACTTGAAAAATATTTGAAAATTTCAATAAAATGTTAGTAAATTGGAAATAATTTTAAAATTCTGGAAATTGTTACACAATGTAGCAAATTGTTTAAAAATTCATAAAAAGTTTTATAAACGTTTTTCCAAAAATAGTCTGCCATTTGCGAGCCAAAATTTATTTTTCTAAAATTCGAACTTCATATTCGTAATCAGCGACCCCAAGACTTCATGTATACAGAGTTTCATAAAAATAAGTCACGGTTTTCCAAAAGTAGTTCAGGTTACCAGGTACCGCTCTGGGAAGAATTAAGCGGGCTACATCCTTCGAACACTTTCCATGAAAATACTTGTAGAACAGACTCAAGTCACCAACCGTTCTTCGATGTTCCAGCGAATCAAAGCCGTCGGTCAGTTCCGGGTCTCCAATCAGACGAACAGCTCTTCTCTGAACAGAATCTAACAAATGCAGTGTATGTTTGGGAGCGGAGCCCCAAACATGGGAGCAGTATTCCATAGTTGGTCGAATTTGAGCTTTGTAAAGAATTAACAGTTTATGTGGAGTGTAAAGCTTTCTGATTCGAAATAATATTCCCAACTTTTGAGAAGCTCTCCCTGCTATGCCTGCAACATGTTCATGCCAGGACATATTTGCTTCCAAATTAACGCCCAACAAATTAAGTGACGATGCGAGGGGAATGGAGTTCCCCGATATAACTATGTCGGGTTCAGCAACGTTAACTTTTTTAGAAAAAACTACCGCCTGGTTTTTTGTAGCGTTAAATTTCACTGGTTTAGTGTCACCCCAAGATAGACTGCTGGTATTCGCCTGAGAGTATGATATACCGAGTTTTGTCGAAATCGAATATTACCTTTATATTTTGGCCAGCGTTTCGGGACATTTTTCTTCTGTACGACGGTGGAGCCCCAAGAAAGAGGAAACGCAGGAGTGACGTGGACACAGACGTGTTAAAGACTTTAACATCTTTTAAAAATTTCGTCATTTTTAGTGTTCCGTACGGAACACTTATAAGATTACTTCGGTGTCTGTCCGTCTGTCTGTCCGTCTGTTACACCCGATTTTCTCGGAAACTATTTGTCATAGAAAGTTAAAATTTGGTAGTAATATAGGAATTGATGGCCTCATCAGAGCCATGTAGTTTTGAAAGTTAAATTTTGACTTAAGGGGTTAGTTTTTGGGGGGTGAAATCGGAAGTGAAAAAAAATTTTTTTTACTAGATAATCGAGTGTGGTGTCAAATGAAAGCTTGTGAAAACACGTGTAAAAAATATATATATATAATGTAATACTTGCGCGCACTTTTCTTTGTATTATTTTTAAAAAATCGCGAAAAATGGCTGTCCACCCGCCTTATTTCGGAAAGTAGTTATCAAAAAATTTTGAAAAAATTCTGGAATATTCTCCACGGGGTATAGATTGAACGAAAATTATCACGAGTGCATTACCTGTATTAATTTATCTGATATATAAAAAAAATCAGAAATTTCAAGGTCATCAATTTTCAGTAAAGATTGGAAATAAACTTTGTTGAAAACTTATTTGGGGTGTGTTTTGTGAAGTCACTGATCATTTTATATCACCGTAACATAAATTTTGACTTAAGGGATTCGTTTTGAGGGGTGAAATCGGAAGTGAAAAAAAAAATTTTTTTACTAGGTCATCGAGTGTGGTGTCAAATGAAAGCTTGTGAAAACACGAGTAAAAAAATATATATATAATGTAATACTTGCGCATACGTTTCTTCGTATTACTTTTAAAAAATCGTGAAAAATCGCTGTCCCCTACCTTATGTCGAAAAGTACTGATCAAAAAATTTTGAAAAAACCCTGGAATATTCTCCACGGGGTATAGATTGAACGAAAATTATCATTACCTTTAATAATTTATCTGGTATAGAAAAAAACCAAAAATTCAAGGTCACTAGTTTTCAGTAAAGATTGGAAACAAACTTTGTTGAAAACTCATTTGGGGTGTGTTTTGTGAAGTCACTGATCATTTTATACCACCCTAACAAAATTTTTTATTTTAAAAACAATCAACGTACGGAACACTAATTGTGCAAGTTCAACTTGCACTTGACCGGTTTTTTTATCTTTTAATGAAGAACTACTACGCCACGTCTTTTCGATACTGTAAAATATTACCTTGTAAACTATCTACCTACTCCTCAAATTAGGTGGAAAATGATTAGCAAAGAACTATAAGCTGTGATTGTTTTGCTGACTACATATATTAGATACAAGTAAATCGATAGTTGATAACACCTACTTGTAAACTTGTAAGAATTCTCTAATTCCAAACCTACATTTGTACATCTGTGACAAAAAAAATAATTACACAAAGATTATTCCCTATAAAGATCAGTTTGATATAGTACCCGTTTCCTTTTTAAAGTATCACTTTCCTTCATAGAGAAATTTAATACCAACGAAAATACTCGTAAAAACCTTTCAAAGGCATTAGTAGAACAAACAACCGTTTTGTAAAACAATATTTATTCAAGTAATTTTTCATGACACATTTTTATTCTTCTGCTATGAATAATGTATGTTAATAACTTGGTATAACCATTAAAAATGAACATATAATGATATGTTGTCCCGCTATAAAAATTTACCTAATAATAAAGTATCATATCGCAAGGAACCCTCAGAGCATAAAGTTCTTTTATATATCGTACGCGAGAATTTTTTAACATCTGAAAATAAACCGGAAATAATTTGACCTCTCTAAAAAGACTTTTAGAAGTCGTTCAGATGACGTTCATTTATGATCCACGTATTCCCTTTTATTTATTTCAGCAGTTTTTCTCTTATTTTGTTTTTCTTTTCATTTCCTGCTGGTAAACTTACTAAAATAAGAGAAATATTTGTAAGTACCAAGAATATAGTGTTGTAGGTATAGTTATAATATATTTGGTGTGATCTAAAAGGTCTCAGACTAACGCTGTCAAACCTGAAGTAGTTAGTATTGACCTTCATGACTCCGGTCGCCTTCAAATTAGTCCCCCTTGTAGCCGAATGTACCGGTCCAACCCTTTTTTTCATCGAACAGTTTCACGGTGTATCTCTACCGTTTCGTAGTAGCGACCCTTTTCCACCATCTTCATGAGGTGGAACAGCCCGAGATCACAAGGTGCCAAATCAAGAGAATAAGTAGTGTATGTCAGTCATGAAACAACAAAAACTATTACATACAGAACGAACTATAGACCGGGACATTGTTGTAATGCGCTCCAACGCTTTGGTTGTTTTCTAACTAATTCGTCAAAGATGCTCAGAATTGTCCTCAGGAATGATTTGTTGAAATTTGGCAATGATTTTAGGCATGGTTACAGTCGAAGGGCTGCCGGAAGGCTCGGCGCCTTTCACCGAAGTTTGGGCGGAATTGTATCGCAAAAATCACTCGAAAGTTTGCGTACGGCTCAGGGCTTCGTCCCCAAGTGCTGTTTGAAGTATATATTTCAGTAGCACCTTTCCTGATTTGAAAACAGAATTTCACACACACGCACTGCTTTCATACAGAACAAACTCAATGAGTTAGCAACTTGATATTTTTTACGCAGCGTTGTTAGGACAATACGTACTGCCCCCTATCGGCGCAAAGCAATACTATTTCGCGTTCGCGTAGACGTAAGCACAGAAAATATAGCTATTGCTACAGAAAGACAAGCTCATCAAACAAGAGGTCGTCGGAAAATGAAGCCGGCTGGCTTTAAATTGATCCTTGTCGGGTTTCTCAGAGATGTCGCACATTATTGTCACATCTAAGACAACTTCTACTTGCGCGACATCTGAGAAAAATATCGACGAGGCACATTTTAACGGTCTGGCATTAGCCAGCCAGCTTCGTTTTGCAGAGACGTTTTGTTTCACCTGTTTGTGTTTCTTTCTGTGACGTTGAATAAAATACGGTTATTATATATGTATATATATATATATATATATATATATATATATATATATATATATATATATATATATATATATATATAGAGGCAGCAGTCAGCATAGCGCCGGAACCCGTAATTGCCACGGATACGGGCAACCAACCGGCAAACACCGATGCTCGAACGAATACTCCCGATCCTCCTACCTACAATCTGCGTAGACGCCGACCTATAAGAGATGACGACCGCAATTCGGCTTCTCAGTTAGCTTCGAGCGGCAGCAGCAGCAAGATCACAGTGTCGAGCGGCAGCAGATCAAGAGCACTTGAAAATGCCAAATGAGATTTTGGCGAAACGTCGTGCAAATTCATTGTTAGACGAACGAATTGAAACCCGGAATTTCAATGTATTGTCTATATATGTTATGTATATATATATATATATATATATATATATATATATATATATATATATATATATATATATATATATATATATATATGTCTATATACATCATTATTTTAAAGTAAAATTATTAGGTATATCTCTCTCTTTTGTTTTTAATTGTGGAAGGCCCAGGGTTATCCACTGGTTATTCATTAGGCGATATTGGACGCTAAATGGATATCCATTTTCTGTTATCTACCTAGAATTTGTATTGTCCAGTGCACATTGAGTGACCTGTTTTCGTTTCTATTACGAACGTAAAGTAGATGTATGAAACCCTGAGAGCCATAAATGTCAACTGGAAAAATTCGTATTATCTGGAACAACGGTCTTAATATTACATTCGGTCAAGTAAGAATGTGTAGCCTAAATGCTTTAAAAATAGCATATATGTGCATATTTGAAGGAATTTATAATAATGTAGGTCTTTGGCAGGCGTTTTCATTCATTTTTCGGAGTAAGGGTCAATGTTTAGGCCGCCGCCGCCGCGCCGGTGGTTTTCCCCAAATAAATTTTATTATTTTATGGTCAGTAAAAACCAGTCAGTAAACCCCAGACGGCCATCAGAGCATACTTGTATTATTATACCATGCGATATAAAATTTCAAATAGAGCAACACGTGAAAACTGCTTGCCATATTGCCAAATTGAGTAAGACAAAACCGGGAGATAGACCACAACACCCATTAATGCAATGTTTCCAACCAACGTACAAAAATAAAGAGCTAAATGAACAAGACATTTTTAACCGAGATCTATGCCGCGCAAATTCCGTTATCGAAGCTACGTAATCAAAACTTTACTTCCTTCCTCCAGAAGTATTGCAAATTTAATATCCCAGGTGAAACAACAATACGGAGAAACGACGTAAGCTCCTTGTATTCACAGGTAATTGAGGAAATTAAAGGTAAAATTCGCAACGAACATTTTTACATATGTATTGATGAAACCACCGATTCAAGAGGACGGTATATTGCGCATTTATTGATTGGAGTTCTTAGCAACGATATTTTGCCAAAATTTTATCTGATTGCTTCCAAACAGTTAGAAAAAACAAATACATTGACAGTGGCCAGATTTGTTCAAGAGAGAGAACTATCGAAGTTTTTTCTTCCTGCGCCTGTTCCAGGAGATAATTTTTTGCTTATTTTGTCAGATGCAGCATCGTATATGATAAAGGCCGGGCAAAATTTGAAAATATTTTTATCCAAACTTAATACATGTAACATGTCTCGCTCATGCTTTAAATAGGGTTGCTGAGGAAATTAGGAATCATTTTCCGCTTGTGAATAGCTTAATTTCTAACATGAAGAAAATCTTCCTTAAAGCGTCTTTAAGGATTCAGTTCTACAAAGAAAAACTACCAAACACTCCTTCCACCTCAGCCTGTTATTACAAGATGGGGCACTTGGTTGGAAGCAACATTTTTTGCGACAACTTCTGTCAGCTAGATGGTCTAATTGCAGAATTATCAGACGAATGTTGCCAATCCCTTACAGAACGATTATTCAAAAACAAGGAGATAAAACAACAACTTTCCCTTAAAACAAATTATAGCTTTGTTTCTAAAACCATAACTCAAATGGAGGAATCTAATTTGCCATTAACCCGAAGTGTTCAACTAATAAAACAATGTGAGGTCGCTTTTGAAAATGTCGCAGGTAAAATTGGGAGCAAAACTTTTCAAAAATTTCGGAATGTTATGGAAAAAAATAGTGGGTTTCAATTTGTCAGCCAAGTAGCTAATGTTTTAAAGGGGGATTTTACTGATTCCATTGATTTAGATCCTATGCTATTAAATAATTTTAAAAACGCCCCTTTTTTACATCAGTCGATGTGGAAAGGAGTTTCTCAATTTATAAATTTTTATACAACGATAGAAGACAAAACGTTTTAATGGAGAATTTTGAGAAACATTTAGTAGTTTATTGTTTTTATATAACTAACGGCGACCCTGTCTTTTGCAATATTTGCATATTTCCGCTTACTTAGTTGCATCGCCCTGTATGTATCAAATTATAAAATGTATGTTTTATTATGCTGTTTACTACGTATATAAATTTTTATAATTTGTACCTACATTTTATAATTATTATATGTTCATATTTAGATTTAGTTCATTCGCCCTGTATGTTGAAAATTTAAAATGGGTTTTTTATTGCTACATTTGTATAGTACTCGTATCATGTAATGTGAAACAATAAATTTACATTTTTCAAGTCTATTTCGATTTTTTTTACTGCATATTTACAACATGTATGTGCATATTTTGAAAAAATTATTTGCATATTTACGCGCATATTTTAAAGTTTTTCACTTGCATATTTGGGTTTCCTTATTTATTAGACATTTTTCACCAAAATATCGGAAAATCGAGTGCTAGATGTCGCAAGTTTGGTATCTGTGTTAGTTTTTTGTGCGAAGGTGTACGTGGACGCCATGGACGCGTCAATACTTACTTAAAATTCGGGAAAGTGTTGCAAACTTAAAAAAATTGTTAGAAAAGAGAGATAACGTTCCAAATTCAACTAAATGTTGCAAAATGTGAAAAATAGTTAACAAATTCGAGTAAATGTTGCAAATGGGAAAAATACTTTAAAAATTCTGTAAATTGCTGCAAAATGATAAAGTTAGTAAAAGCATTCGGGAAAATGTTGCAACATGTAACAAATTGTTTACAACTTCGGGAAATTGTTACTAAAATTGAGAAATACTTGGAAATTTTTATAAAACGTTGAATTGGAAAAATAATTTTAAAATTCTGGAAATTGTTGTACAACGTAACAAATTGTTTAAAATTCTGGAAGTTGTTGCAAAATGATAAAAATTATTTAAAACTGCGGCACAAAGTTGCAAAATGGAAAAAATACTTTAAAAATTTAGCAAATTTTTGAGGTTTTATTTAACTATTTACAACAATTACTCAAAATTAATGGAAAATATTGAACTAAAATGTACGCATTTTTTTATTTTTACAGAAAATGCGTGTGACAAAATGGAATTTTTTTTACAAGAAAAGACATTTTTCAACTTGTCAAAAACCAGTTACATGATAACATAAATGTAATTATTGCCACTATTAATACGGAAGTGACAAAAAAAAACTTCGCATACATATATTTTGCCAAAAAATTTGAAGAAACCGATTGTCAAATTGGTGACAGAATTCCAAAATAGATGACAAAAAGTCCACAGAATCCAAACGCAAAAGAGGGAACCAACAGGAACGAACATCTCAGGGCGTCCTTTATTGGATTGGAACATTTCGCCATTTTGGAGCCCCCATTTTGTTTTTTAAAATTTGAATTTCATATTCGTAATCAGCGACTTCCAAAACCCATATATACAGAGGTTCATAAAAATAACTCGTGTTTTTTCAAAAATAGTCCGCACTTTTTGGAGCTACCATTTTGTTTCTTGAACTTCATATTCGTAATCAGCGTCCCCAAAAATCCACGTATACAAGATTTCAGAGTCATCAATCTTTAAAGAAAAGAAAGGTTCGTGTTTCGGAATTTAGTTTCGACAAATTTTTTAATATAATTAATCCGATCAGGTTAAGATGTCTGTAATTATTTCTAAAAAAAAATCTCACGACACACACACTAAAACTCAAGTTAAAAGGATGATCTGCAATATAAGCCAGTTAATTCGTTCTTATTTATTAGACACACCGGTAAAAATAAAATATTATGTTGGATTTCTAAAAACATTTATATATCCCATCTGATTCTCGATTTTTCTGTTAAATTTTTCTATAAGAGCGTTGGATCGTTCGATATTTAATATATAAAATATTACATTGAATTCTAAGGGCAATTATAAATAAATAAATGGCTTGGAAACACCCCTCTTGGGGTAGGGCCACCCTTTGGGTTCTCTAGATCTAGTTTATGGGTTGATCAGACCCGTTTTCCTTGTTGTTATATTTCTCTGCTTAGATGTTTCCAAAGGCTTCTGTTAGACGTCTTCTCCTTCCAGTTCGTAATCCCTGCCGCCTCCATCTCTTCCTTGACTTGCTGCAGCCATCCTATTCTCGGTCTACCTCTCCTTCTACGTCCCGGTTCCCATTGAAGTATTTCATATATTGGTGCTCCTGGGCCTGCTCTCCATATGTGCCCTAGCCAATTAAATTTCTTCTGTTTTATTTTTTTGACCACTTTTTCCAAAATTTCTTGATTAGTCCTCCTTCTGTAGGCTCCTTCACATCTTCTTATTGGCCCTAGGATCGCTCTTTATATCTCTCGTTCAATTCTTCTTATGACTTCCTTTCCTGTTTCTTTGTCATCCTTATAACTTCGGTAGCATACATTAGTTTTGGGAGTATTATTGTTGGCAGTATTGTTACAAATAAAAACGAGTGCTCTTCGTGTTTGCTGAACCATCCCAAGACGCGTTTCGCCGTATCACGGCTCATCAGCTGGGCTAAGTTCAGCAAATACGAGAACACATCTTCAGTCCTTTATCCAAGTAACTAACGGAAAACTATAACAAATAGATGCTTATACTGCACTCTGTCGGTGACTCACTTAGTCAATTCAAGCAGAGCGGCACAGCACGGCTGGCAACTTATTGCAGAAACGCACCTTTCTTTAGCTCACTGCTCGAAGGCATAGATGGCAGTATTGGTACAACTAAAAACGAAAGAATCGTATTTCTAGAAGTTACCAAAAGTGTTCTTCGTATTTGTTGAACCATCCCAAGACGCGTTTCGCCGTATCATGGCTCATCAGCTGGGCTAGGTTCAGCAAATACGAGAACACATCTTCAGTCCTTTATCCAAGTAACTAACGGAAAACTATAACAAATAGATGCTTATACTGCACACTGTCGGTGACTTACTAAGTCTATTCAAGCAGAGCGGCACAGCACGGCTGGCAACTTATTGCAGAAACGCACCTTTCTTGAACTTACTGCTCGAAGGCATAGATGGCAGTATTGGTACAACTAAAAACGAAAAAAATCGTATTTCTAGAAACTTCTAGTGCCGCTCTGCTTGAATAGACTTAGTAAGTCACCGACAGAGCATCTATTTGTTATAGTTTTCCGTTAGTTACTTGGATAAAGGACTGAATGATGTGTTCTCGTATTTGCTGAACCTAGCCCAGTTGATGAGCCGTGATACGGCGAAACGCGTCTTGGGATGGTTCAGCAAATACGAAGAGCACTTTGGTAACTTCTAGAAATACGATTTTTTCGTTTTTAGTTGTACCAATACTGCCATCTATGCCTTCGAGCAGTAAGCTCAAGAAAGGTGCGTTTCTGCAATAAGTTGCCAGCCATGCTGTGCCGCTCTGCTTGAATAGACTTAGTAAGTAACCGACAGAGTGCAGTATAAGCATATATTTGTTATAGAGTATTATTGTCTTGTATATCCTCATCTTACTGTGTCTTCCTATTATCTTACTACTTAATAATTTCTAATTGCTATGGAACAACTTGTTTCCTATTATTAATCTTTCCTTTACTTCAATTTCCATCTCAATACAGCGTCACTCCCAAATATTTAATCTTCTCTACTCTTTCGAAGGTATATTTGTTTATTCTTATCCTTTCCATTTCTTGAACATTCTGTTTTCCATTTTTCATTATTTTGGTTTTCTCTTCATTTATCTTCAACTCCATTTTTGCTCCTTCTACGCTTATTTCGCTCACCATTAGCAATTAGACCGGGTAAAACTTTTATAATACACACTGTGAAAATCCATGTATGGAGATATCTTTCGGAAGAAGGTTTTGAGAGACTCTTCATCTTTGCTTACAATTTAACGCTGAAAGAATTATCCAAATTTGCAAAGAAGGCATGAGTACGACTGCCAAACAGTAATTTGTCGAGGAACAGATTCTTCCAGAGGGTACCACCCTAAACATCAGAATAAAATATCTAGCCAGTGGAAAGGGGAATCCGGTATCGTCACACTAGATTGTCCATCCTAGTCGCCTGGTACAAACTCAATCGAGAACGTGTGGTTATACACCGAGCAAGAGTTTCGTGGTGAAGTTGAAGCAGCTGTCACGGCAAATTCGGGCAATGTGAAAATCTTTGCCTCAAGAATACGCAAAAAATCTCTTCGAAAGTATGCGCCGGAGATGCTAGACGATCATTGATGACTACTAAATCATTAGCAATTTAATGGCAATCCTTTACTATTGAATGATGTAAAAAACTTTGAAATAAGTACATTTTTTAATGACCGACTGTAAAAGAAAAATCAATGAAACAATATTCCACTATAGAATTGTTTGTTATGAAAATATTTATTATTGATTACGACCGACAATCAATGCTCTGCAAAGTGCTTTTTAATCGTAAAATTTATTTTGTTGCAATATTTATTGTAGTGTTATTTATTGCAAATGGAAGTGCCCTCGAATAATATTAATTTATATTTGTTCACAGGGAGTATTTTAAATAACTTTCGGGGGAATAAAGGCCTTATATTTTATTTATTTTATTATATGTATATTCATTAAAAGAACTAAGCTTTGAATTGTCTAATTGAGGTGTCCGTTACTTTGTGACAGTATATTTCTAAATGAAATGAAACGAATTACCTTGTTATTTGTCACTTATTTTTTTTTATTTATCTGCTACTGCAGTTTCCTAGGTTTTCTACATTGTCAAGCGTAATACTACAAACTAAGGTGGTTTATTTATGATTTATAACAAATTTACAGGTACAATTTGGAATTTTATTTATTTATTTATTTATTTACGGTTCATTAGAACCTAATTTAACTATCGGATAGGCATATTCTTACAATGTCGATATAATAGTTGCTTAAACTTATTTATGGTTTCACAATTTTTAATATTATTTGGTAGGTCATTAAAATGTTTAAGTCCTTTATAATAAAGATTTGCTCGATCAGCTTCATTTGTAATTACCACTACTCGGAAGTCATTTCGTCCTCTGGTGTTGTAGTTGTGTATCTGATTGACGTATCTAATTTTCTCGGTCAAATATGTGGGACAATTTTCTATCTTTATATTATAGATGAATTTCATTGCGTAATAAAATAAGCTCTGCTTTACACCAATTTAATCGATCTAACATATCTTTTATGTGCGTATCTCTAGGCTTCCGCAATATAAATCTCATTGCCTTGTTTTGAAGTTTTTGCAGTAGTTCTATTTGTGTATCCTTAGCAATAAATAATACCGAAGGACGATAAATAAAATGTGACTCAATTATGCTTCTATATATTAATATTTTATGGTATTCACTTATGATGTGGCAAGTTCTATACATGAGATAAAGTTTTTGGTTTATTTTATTCACTAAATATTGAAAGTGTGCATCAAATTTAAGTTTACAATCGATCATTATACCCAAGTATTTAATTTCGTTTACTTTTTCTGTTTCACGATTATTTATGTATAATTTATGATTATTATTATAGTTATTGTGTGATATTATCATATATTTAGTTTTATCTGTATTTAGTTTTAACATATTTATACACATCCACTTGTAAAGAATATTCATATCAGACTGTATTTTATTAATAGCCACATCCAAACTAACATCACTAATTGCAATCAGTGCATCGTCTGCAAATAGTCTAACATCCCCGTACTTTAAACCGTCTTTAATGTCATTTATGTATATGAGAAACAGTACCGGCGCAAGGACAGAGCCTTGCGGTAGACCAATATTCACTGGTATCGCTGATGATATCGTGTTTCCAATTTTTGTTTGTTGCTTTCTATTCGATAGATGATCTTCAAACCATTTTAATTCTGTATCACGCACTCCAATTTTGTGTAGTTTCATAAGCAATAATTTTCTGTCTATAGTTTCAAATGCTCTTTTTAAAGCTACGAAAGTTGATACAATGTATTTTTTATTCATCAAATCTTCACGCCATTATAACATAATTAATTGCAGTTTCACATGAGTGTTTGCTTCTAAAACCCGATTGCTCTGGAATAATAATATTGTTATCATTCAAATTTTGAAGTAACTGATTTTTTATCACTGTTTCAAGGATTTTTTCGTCACTTGGAAGCGTATTTATTGGCCGCATCTCTTCAGGTTTTATAGTATATTTTATTTTTTCACACACACACACACAATTTTGGAAATTTTCCATTCGTTAGGCACTTTTCCTTGTAGCATGCTATTATTACCCATCATTAAATTACAATGAACTTAAATTAAAATTATTTTATTACAGAGGGTTAAATGACATTATTGTTTCAAATTTGAAGAAATACTTTTCAATATTTTCTTAAAACTTTTTACAAAAATCCCTTCTTCAAAGATATATCTAAAAAAAACTGCTAAAATACGCCAAACAGGGTTGACTTCTGAACATCTGTTTGATTATTTAATAGAATTGTATCTTTATTTTTATTGTGCTTGTAGATCTTTATAACTTCTAAAATATTTAAGTTTCTTCCTTTTTGTGCTTTATGTAATATTTGTAGATTATTTATGTCTGGAAAAATATGATTTGCTTGATGGAAGTGGTTAGTAAAGTTGGAATTTTCTTTGTTTAATCTAAAAGATGTTTGGTGTTCTTTAAATCTAGTATCAAGATTTCTCCCTGTTTGGTCTGTATAACAGCTATTACATTCACATTCACATACATGATAGTTTATAAACTCCAGAGTCTTTGTATTTATGAGCTTTGTCTTTTACATTGAAAAATAGGAAGGAAAGTTTTTGGGGCGATTTAAAAGCGATATTTGTATTGTCTTTTGCGAGTAAATATGCAATTTTATTAGAAATTGGTCCAAAATATGTCAATGAGGAAAAAGTGTGTTTTTCATCGTTTTGTTGTTTTTGTCTATTTTTAATTAGGTTAAGGTTTTTTTCTGAAATCCGTTATTGCGGGCAATATTCTTGATTATATCTAATTCTTTCTCTAAATTTTGTTTATTTAAAGGGATAGAGAATGCTCTGTGAATCATGGATTTATAGGCTACGAGTTTATGTGAGTTGGGGTGGCTTGAATTATTGGAAATAGTGGTGTCTGTAAAAGTGGGCTTTCTAAAAATATCAAATGAGAGTTTATTGTTATCTTTGGTGACGGAGAGGTCTAGGAATTTTATTTTATTATTCATTGTGAATTTTATATTTGGATGTATTCTATTCAAAGAATTTAGGGTGGATTAGAGGGATTCGTCATCTCCTTTAAAACAGACCAAAAACTATATCCCTTGCCTGCTATGACTCTAGAAAATTGTTTTCAAAATCTGACATAAAAATTTTGGACATCAAGGGGCTTAGTGGGGGTCCCATAGCAAGGCCCTCTTTCTGTTTCAGAAATTGATCGTTGAATTGAAAATAATTTTCTTCTATGCACATCTCGAACAACATCATTATTTCTTCTTTTATAATAGGATTTGTATTAAGTTTCTCAAGTGAATTTTTAATTATTTTTAGACACTCCTTATTCGGGATGTTGGAAAACATGTTGGTTACTTTGAATGATGCAAGGATGGAGCTGTCAGGGATATTAACATTTTTAAGTTGATTACACAGTTCTATGGTATTTTTGATGCTGTATTTGGGTTCACATTTAGTGATGGTTTTGAAAATCGTGTCGTTCTATGTTGTCGTAAGGGACTGTTTGTATATAATACGATTAAATTGCAAAAGATTTGTAATTCCAAATTGTACCTGGAAATTTGTTATAAATCATAAATAAACCACCTTAGTTTGTAATATTACGCTGGATAATGTAGAAAACTTATGAAACTGCAGTAGCAGATAAATAAAAAAAAATAAATGACAAATAACAAAATAATTCGTCTCATTTCATTTAGAAATTTAAAACTAAGCTTTGAATGAAAAATAATAACTGGTCAAGTGTCTTGTGTTCCGTACAGTGATGACTTTTAAAATAAAATTAAATTTTTACCTAGGCTAAGTTAATTATGTCCCTGACATGTATATATCTTAAGATCCAATATGTATTTTAACATTTTTATTAGTCAATAACGAATAATAACTTATTAGCTATCTAATAACCAATAAATGAATCTAGCTCAATCTAGAATCTAGTAATAAAAGATTCAAATATCTACTACCTAAATATTTATTTAATTATAAAAAAATAAAATAAAATTATTTTGTCTCGGTACTTTAGTGAAAAGTATATGAGTATATTACTGATTGCACCGAATACGTACTGATATTTCGTAGCTCTTCATCATATATCAGCCCTTAACGTCCACTGCTGGACATAAGCCTCCCTTAATCTTTTCCAGTTAAACCGGTCTTGGGCTTTTTTGATCCAGTTTCCCGCTACTCTTCTCCGATCATCTGTCCATGTGGTAGGAGGTTTTCCTCTATTCCTACCCGCTTCTTGTCTAGGTCGCCATTTCAACACCTTCCTAGTCCATCTGTTATCTTGCGTTCTGGCTAAATGACCGGCCTAATTCCATTTCAAAGATAGAACTTTCTCAACTGCATCTATCACTCTGGTTCGGTTCCTAATTACTTTATTTGGGACTTTATCTCGAAGGGACAAACCCCACATTGATCGCTTCATTGCCGCTCGAGTTACTCTTGCCTTATTTATTGCTTTCTTTGTCAAAGTTAGAGTTTCTGCTCCATAGGTAAGCACAGTGACACACATTGGGTAAAGATTTTTCGTTTAAAGCAAATAGATATGCCTAATTTCAGCATTTCTCGTAGTTTGCCAAATGCGGCCCGAGCTAGAGGGACCCTCCGTGGTAGTTCATGGGTCTGATTATCTCTGCCTAACTTAATTACATGTCCCAAATATTTATATGTCATGACTTGCTCGATGTTTACCCTGTTTACTGATAGTGACTTGGTAACAACTAGATTTGTCATAATCTGGGTCTTCAAAATTTACCTTTAGGCCAATTTTATGGGACCGTTTTTTTATGGCAGGGGTGCTCAAACTTGAACTGCTGGTGATCTACCTCAATATTGTTAGACTACGATCGATCGACTCTGAGAGGCTACAAGTAAGTGTGATGCAGGATTTTCGTCTAGGTAGGGTATATCGTGGCATAGATATTAGTTTTCCGCACAATATACATTTTTTTTAGTCGAGGTAAGTGTAGGTCTGCTCTAAAATGTCAATGAAAAAACTTATAATTATTCAAAATTGCGAGTTTATTGGTTCTTACAAAACAAACGAGTTCTAGTGTCTAAACTTAACTAAAGAGTGACTTTGGATGTTGAAGCGTGGCACTGCATGTCCTCAGCATACTTTTCATAAGATGGTACGTAATTACCGAGTGCTAATCGCAAGCATGATGACATATGTTCGTCAGTTAGTCGATTGCGATATTTTGACTTAATTATCTTCATTTCAGAAAATGCAGACTCGCACAAGTAAGTTGACCCAAACATTGTCGTCAGTTGAAGGGCGATTTGCCTTAGATTCGGATATTTATCTTCAGATATAAAACACCAGAATTTTGAATCAGGTGCTGTGGCTTTGAGATGTATATCTGATATAATCTGCACTAACTCATTTTCAGAACATGAGTCCATGTTAAACTGACTTGCTATTTCAGTAGCTAATTCCTCAATGTTTTTACACGAAAAAGGATAACTCATAAATGATGCGATATTTGTCAATTTACTGAAATCATAAAAACGTATTTCGAATTGGTCCAAAATATTTGATAATTCTGCCTTATAAATATCATAATTCAACTGAGGAATCCTTGCTTTCAAAGACGGAAAATTTTTCAGATCCTTTCTTTTCAGTTGATCTATCATAAGTTGCAATTTACTTTTCAATGCGTTTATTGCGCTAATCATTTCAATAATAGTTTTTCCTTTACCTTGAAGCTCCAAATTAATGGTGTTTAAATGCATTGTGATGTCTGTCAAAAATGCCAAATCAGTCAGCCATTTTCCGTTTTTCAGCATCTGAGTGTCATCACCTGCTTTCGTCCAGAAAAGCTGTTATTTCGGGCAATAATTCTTGAAACCTTTCTAGGAATTTTCCGCGACTCAACCACCTGACGTCCGTGTGAAGAACTAAATCAGTGTGCTCAGCTGACTCACTATCTTCCAACTGCAATTTAAAGAGCCGTCGTTGCAAGCTATGTGCACGGATAGATTTCACAATTTTTATTGCAATGCCCATAATCTCCTCCATGTTTAGAACTTTGAACACAAAACTTGTTAATGTATAATGCAATGGAAGGAGAAAAATGAAGGGAAATCATGATTAGCTCGACACAATGCCACAAAACCGTTTTCGTTTCCAGTCATTGCTGGTGCTCCATCGGTTGTAATGCACACTAGTTTATATATTAGTAGCTTGTAGTTTGTTACAAAATTGAAGAAAACGTCATATATATCTTCGCCACGGGTCTTTCCTTTCAGAGGAGTCATTGTCAAAAAACTCTTCCTTAGCCGACATATCATTGAATATCATTCGAATAAAAATATACAGCTGGGCAGTGTCTGTCATATCGGTGGATTCGTCGAACTGTAAAGAAAAGTATATACATTCCATGATATCATGTTTTAGTTTATCTGCCATGTCCTGACTCATGACTTCAACACGCCTTGTGACAGTCGGACGAGATAACTGAAGTTCTCTAATAGCAGACATAATCTCTGTTTTATTTTTAAAATCTCCAAATAAAGTCTCACCCGCTTCAATAAATGCTTCCTTCACAACCAATCCATCATCAAATGGTTTCTTGTGTTTCGCCAATATATGAGATATTTTAAATGACGCGATCGTTGCAGCTTTGGATTGTTTGGCTGGTCTTGTGAACATGGTTTGTTCTTTTTTCAAACAAGTTATTAAATCACGTACTTTTCGTTTTCTTAATTCACTCTGTGACGGAAAATCCTTTTCATAGTTTTTATGAACCGTTTTATGATGCCTCTCTAAGTTCCCACGCTTAGGTATTGCAACTGACGCACGACAAATGAGACAAATGCACTTATCCTTTACCACACAAAACAAAAATTCTTCCTCCCAATGGTTATTAAAATGATAAGTTTTACTTTTCTTCGCCGCACTCATTTTGGACTATTTATTAGTAAACTTTGTATCGATGTATCGCCTTCAAGTTACAACTCAGACTGACTCCTATTCCTGCAGGCGCAACATTTATATCGGCGCGAACGAAGTCTCGAATGTTCCCATCAAACACGCCGCCCGAAGTTTCTAGAAAAATCGGCGGGAATCAAAAACGCGGCTTTTTTTTGACAAGTTCCGCGCGTTCCTTTGATAAAGCCGCCTTTTGCCGCTAGCAGGGGGTTATTACGATAAAAGAAAGTGATGAGGGGGTTATTCTGGCCTAGTTGTGGATCGAATAAGTTTTAGTAGTTTATTCATTACATTTTGTTTTAGTTACCTAAAACAAAATCTGTGAATAGTTCTATATCGGAATTTTTTTCTCGAGATCGACTCAAAAAGCACTCGCAATCGACTTGTCGATCGCGATCGACCGTTTGAGCATCCCTGTTTTAGGGTGTTAAGCATGACATTCGCATGATCTGCGCGATCTGTTAACAGAACTATGTCATCGGCGAATTTCAAGTTATTCGTCATTTCTCCATTTATATTTATGCTCACGTCAGATTTTTAAACATGCTTTCCGTCACTCTGACGCATACCTCTTCGACTTGGAATTTGTTTGTTTTCCTATGTAATTTGACTGCTGATGTTGCCTGACAGTAGATATGGCTTAGGATTTCAATGTATCTTGAATATATACGGCATTCAGCAAGAGCGTTAAAAAGCATATCCTGATTCACTGACTCAAATGCCTTTTCATAATCCACGAAGATTAATATTAAAGGTCCGACACACTGTTTCCACAATTAACTTAACAGTCAAAAGGTGATCACTGACACCACATCCTACTCTGAATCCAGCTTGATCGGGTATTTAGTAGAAGTCTAGCTTTGAGGTCAAACGTTTTGTCAATATTTTTGTGAACATCTTATAAACATGGGAGAGGATGCTTATAGGACGGTGGTTTGATAGATCTGTTGAATCGCCATTTTTATAGAGGAGAAGGATAATAGCGTTGTTCCACTGCGTTGGTGTTATAGACTTAGTAAGACATAGGTTAAACAGTATTGCGAGGACCCTGATGACAGTAGGTCCAGCCAGCTTTATAGCTTCAACCACAATACCATCCTCACCTGGAGATTTATTATTTTTCACCTCACTTAAGACTTATATGATCTCATCTTCTGTTATTTCGGGAATATCTTCTGAACCTTGATTTTGAATATGTGGAATCTCATGCTGTGTATCGTTATTAGTGTTTTTATAAAGCTGTTTATAAACACCTTCAACAATATTCATAATCTATTCGGTATCCGTTATCCGTTTCATAGCTCTTCGTCCCGGTTAAATTCTTAACTTCCCACGAAAAACCCTTCACCATATTCCCAAGTAACGTAGTTTTTTATAGCAAATAAATTATCAAACCTAATGCATTCGCTCAATCTGCACTTTATGGAGAATATTTCAGAATTTTTTCGAAATTTTTTGATCAGTACTTTTCGGAATAGGGTTGACGACGATTTTTGGCCATTTTTTAAAAAGAATATGAAGAAAAATTTGCGCTAGTATTACATCACATATATTTTTGACCTCTTATTTTGATAAGCTTTCATTTGACACACCTCACTTGATGACCTTATAAAAAAAAATCTCTTTCTCTCCCTGGCAAATACGTATGAGAGAAGGATTCCTTTTATGTATGACAATGGTGAAGATTTCAATAATAAAATTTCTAAACTGTACTCTTAACGTCATTTTCATGGTTGGGTAGATCACTTAAAAGAATACCATTGTGTGAAACTGGAAAGAATGTGTATAAACGATTTTTTTCTTGCGCCCTTCAACTTAAAAACATTTAATTAAAATTCCTTAAATAGATTTTTTTTCACTCACGATATACCAGGTGTACAACTATGAAATGCGGATTTTAGACAACAGATGGTGCACCAATGCAGTTTGTGCTATAAAGATTTGACACTGCGCCATTTTGTTGTGTCATCAACAAGTGTCAGACGCGCACGAGTGATAAATTGGAAAAGTGTGTGCATAGTGTTGTATTGTTGTGTTCAATATGTCGAAATTTATACCGAACAAAGAGCATTCGCGGACAGCATTAATTTTTTCTTTTTATTTGAAGAAAACTGCTGTTGAATCATACCGATTACTTCGAGAAGCTTATGGTGGACATGCTCCATCGCAAGATACGTGTGAACGATGGTTTCGGCGTTTCAAAAGTGGTAACTTCGATGTTGCAGACAAGGAACATGGAAAACCGCCAAAAAAAAAGCATTGTTGGACGAAGATGATTCTCAAACACAAAAACAACTCGCCGAGCAATCGGGCGTTAGTCAACAAGTTGTTCCAATCGGCTATGAGAGATGGGAAAGATTCAAAAGACCGGTAGATGGGTAGAGTTGAACGACAGCAAATGGAAAAGCGCACAAACACGTGTGACATTTTGCTCGCTCGGTAAAAAAGGAAGTCGTTTTTCCATCGTATAGTTACAGGGGATGAAAAGTGGATTTATTTTGCGAATCCCAAGCGCAAAAAATCATGGGTAAACCCAGGCGCACCCTCCACATCGACAGCAAGACCGAATCGTTTTGGTAGAAAGACGATGCTCTGTGTTTGGTGGGATCAGAGGGCGTGGTCTATTATGAGCTGTTAAAACTTCGGGAAATGGTTAATACTAAACGTTACAAACAACAATTGACCGATTTGAATCGTTCGCTGCTTGAAAAAAGGCCAGAATACCGAAAGAGGCAACACAAAGTCATTTTTCTTCATGACAATGCTCCATCACATACGGCAAAACCAGTTCGCGACACGTTGGAAGCAGTCAGCTGGGAAGTTCTACCCCATGCGGCTTACTCACCAGGCTTGGCTCCTTCCGATTACCACTTGATTGCATCGATGGGTCACTCACTTGCTTAGCAGCGCTTTGGTTCGTACGAAGATGTGAAAAAAATGGCTCGATGAATGGTTCGCAGCAAAAGGGGAAGATTTTTACTGGCGTGGTATTCACAAATTGTCCAAAAGATCGAAAAAATGTATAGCAAGCGATGGAGCATACTTTGAATAAAGCACTTTTTATCATTGTTCCGAATTTAACATGTTTTTTTAGAAAAAAATCCTCATTTTATACTTGTACACCTGGTTGGTAGATCACTTAAATGAATACCATTGTGTTAAACTGGAAAGAATGTGTATAAACGATTTGTTTCTTGCACCCTTCAACTTGAGAACATTTAATTAAAATTCCTTAAACAGTTTTTTTCACTCACTATATATGATATACATTTTAATAAAAATACAAAATTCTCGCTTGAAAACAGTTTGTTCCTCTTTTCCTGGGAAAAATCTCGATATTAAATTTTTCCTTCATCGCTATTTTCTTTAAAATCAAGTGGAGATAAAATTTTTCAATATCTGGATAATCTCTTTTCCCCGTAAATAGCTGCAAAATAGCGTTGGAATCGAATAAAGACTTCCCAACGATTTCAGTAAAAAAAAAGAGAAATCAAAGGTTTAAAAGGCTTTGAAGTTCACCTAATAAACCATTTTTGATTGTAGCAAAATACGATCAGTTAAGGGCGTACAAATGTGCTGTTATCAAAACTGGAGACAAGTCTTGTTAAGTTGTGGGCAAATTTTTAAGGGAACCGATTTCTATTTCAGTTGTTTAACTTTCATGGGTGAATCCAGCGCCAAATGTCCGCGAAAGTGTGGAGAATATTCCAGATATTTTTCAAAATTTTTTGATCAGTACTTTTCGAGATAAAGGGGGGAGAACGATTTTTCGCACTTTTTAAAAATAATACCAAGAAAAGTGCGCGCAAGTATTACATTTTACCAGGTGTACAAGTATGAAAAAGTGGTAATCGGAAGGAGCCAAGTCTGGTGAGTAAGCCGCATGGGGTAGAAGTTCCCAGCTGAGTGCTTCCAACGTGTCGCGAACTAGTTTTGCCGTGTGATGGAGCATTGTCATGAAGAGAAATGACTTTGTGTTGCCTCTTTCGGTATTCTGGCCTTTTTTCAAGCAGCCAACGGTTCAAATCGGTCAATTGTTGTTGGTAACATTTAGTATTAACCGTTTCCCCAGGTTTTTAACAGTTCATAATAGACCACGCCCCTCTGGTCCCACCAAACACAGAGCATCGTCTTTGCCAAAGCGATTCGGTCTTCCGGTCGATGTGGATGGTGCGCCTGGGTCTACCCATGATTTTTTACGCTTGGTATTGTCACAATATATCCACTTGTCATCCCCTGTATACGATGCAAAAACGACTTCCTTTTGTACCGAGCGAGCAAAATGTCACACGTGTTTTTGCGCTTTTCCATTTGCCTGTCGTTCAACTTATGTGGTACCCATCTACCGGTCTTCTGAATCTTTCCCATTTCTCGTAGCCGATTGGAAACAGTTTGTTGACTAACACCCAATTGCTCGGCGAGTTGTTTTTGTGTTTGCGAATCATCTTCGTCCAACAATGCTTGCAATTCCACATCTTCGTATTTTTTTGGCGGTTTTCCACGTTCCTTGTCTGCAACATCGAAGTCACTACTTTTGAAACGCCGAAACCATCGTTCACACGTATCTTGCGATGGAGCATGTTCACCATAAGCTTCTCGAAGTAATCGGTATGATTCAACAGCAGTTTTCTTCAAATGAAAACAAAAATTAATGCTGTCAGCGAATGCTCTTTGTTCGGTATAAATTTCGACATATTGAACTCAACAACACAACACTACGCACACATTTTTCCAATTTATCACTCGTGCGCGTCTGACACTTGTTGATGACACAACAAAATGGCGCAGTGTCAAATCTTTATAGCACAAACTGCATTGGTGCACTACCTGTTGTCTGAAATCCGCATTTCATACTTGTACACCTGGTATATATTTTGAACTTGTGTTTTGACAAGCTTTCATTTGACACCTCACTCGATGACCTGGTAATTTTTTTCAAATTTTTTTAATTAAAAATCTAGGGACATATTTTTTCCATTTTTTTTTTATTTAGCAGTAACTACCCCCTATTTTGGAATGATTATGGAAACGTAAAACTCACCCGGTATCATCGCAGTATTTTTCTTATTTTTCTGGATTTTTCCTTAGCGTTAGGAGTCAATTTTTTAGACTTAATGACACTGAAAGGCCTTTTAACCCTCTGATAGAGGGTTATTATTGTTTAGCAGTAACCTTTGGAGACTTAAATGTCGCGTGGTAACTTCTCAGTATTTTTCTTAGTTTTCTGGATTTTTTCACATTGTGAGAAGTCATTTTTAGTGTTCCGTACGGAACACTTATAAGACCACTTCGGTGTCTATCTGTCTGTCTGTCTGTCACACCCGATTTTCTCCGAAACCATAGAAAGTTGAAATTTGGTATAATATAGGAATTGATGGCCTTATCAGAGCCGTGTAGTTTTGAAAGTTAAATTTTGACTTAAGGGTTAGTTTTGTGGGGTGAAATCGGAAGTGAAAAAAAAATCTTTTTACTAGGTCATCGAGTGTGGTGTCAAATGAAAGCCTGTGAAAACACGCGTAAAATATATATATATATATATATATATATATATATATATATATATATATATATATATATATATATATATATATATATAATGTAATACTTGTGCACACTTATCTTTGTATTATTTTTAAAAAATCGCTAAAAAATCACTGCTCCCCTACCTTATCTCGAAAAGTACTGATCAAAAAATTTTAAAAAAATTCTGGAATATTCTCCACGAGGTATAGATTGAACGAAAATTATCACGAGTACATTACCTTTAATAATTTATCCGGTATATAGAAAAAACAAAAATTTCAAGGTCATCAGTTTTCAGTAAAGATTGGAAACAAACTTTGTTGAAAACTCATTTGGGGTGTGTTTTGTGAAGTCTCTGATCATTTTATACCACCGTAACAACATAGCAATTAACGTACGGAACACTAATTGTGCAAGTTCAACTTACACTTGACCGGTTTTTACATTATAACGGCACGAAGACGCATTTCAACTCCCTTTTAGGGGATGGCTACTGTTCAGCTATAACTTTTAAAGACATGGAATTACATTCCATGGTATCTTGTCAGTATTATTTCATTAATTTTCTGGATTTTTTCAGCTTGAAGACTTAGGCTGGATATATATAAATAGCAGGATACCCTTCCGATTTCACCCCTCAAAATTAACCCTTTAAGTCAAAATTTAACTTTCAAAACTACACGACTCTGATGGGACCATCAATTCCTATATTAGTGCCAAATTTCAACTTTCTATGTCAAATAGTTTCGGAGAAAATCGGATGTGACAGATAGACAGACAGACAGACACCGAAGTGATCTTATAAGTGTTCCGTATGGAACACTAAAAATGAATCAATACGTTAAAAGAACATTATTAGAAAATCTTCTACTTGAAGTGCCATATCCGAAACGAACGTAGGCGACCCTCTCGTCTTTGCCTATCGTTTTTAAGTATGTCCACAGACAAAGGGGACCCGCAGGATAATGCCGATTCCGAAAGACCAAAGTGAGCCTTACTTGGCATGATACTACGGGTGATTTACCATTGCCTTCCCGAGAGCAGAAAATATTTGATTGAAAAGAGTTCGTTCTAACGGTCTTAAAATAAATATCAGCACGTTATCCATTTTGAAGCCATCAAATGCAGAGCTGAGCTTTTGAATAGAAAATTAACTTTTCAATGTAAAACTGGCTTATGAAAACAAAGTAAATATGTGGGAAATTTTCCTGAAAATTAAAATGAAAACTTTTTATTTTCGTTTTACAAGTTCAGGTCTAAAATAAATAGAGTAATATTAAAATGAAACTAACTAACGGGATGTCTCAAAATATTGCTTTAATGAACTCAGTACTAGATAAATGTAGTAGAAATTGTGTTTTCGTAATCGCGATGTAGGTGCGCAAGTTAAAATATTCGGTTAATTATGGCTCACTGTGCCGACCGTTAATTGTTATTTAATTGCAAATTTTCAACACTCAGCTAAACGACCCTAGACACACCGTTTATACCCTGTATATTAAATAAAGGTATCTAAAGAAATAGGAAAACAAAACTTATAACTCTGTGGGCTTTTCTGGTATACCGTTTACTTTACTGCTTTCTATAATACAAAATTTTGCCTATTTCTTCTGTCCTATTATAATAGTACCGCCAAATACTAGTAAATGAAGACATAAAAATCCCAAAAATACCGATAAAAGGAGATACGATCTCGCCAAAACTGTTCACATTGGCACTAGGGGACGTTTTTAAGACTTTAGGCTGGCAAAATAAGGGAATTAACATAGACAGAACACGACTAACAATTTGCGGACGATATCGTTCTCAGCGGTACTGCACCCATTGAATTAAGTACAATGTTGGAAGAATTGCATCATGCATCGTCACAAGTCGGACTGATAATGAACCTGAGTAAGACAAAGATAATAAGCCTAGAGCAAAAAACGATTACCATCGAAAATCGGCCACTGGAGAACATATCCGAATACCTTGGACCAAAGATACTACCAGGAAAGGAGAACCCAACAGCAGAAACTTCTCGAAGGGTGGGTCTTGTTTGGGCAGCATTTGGTACACTCGGCTTTATTTTCAGATCACGAGATAACCCTGTAACCCTCAAAAGGAAAACGTACTAGTCGGGTGCCAGTTTTCATGTACGGTCTTGAAACGACGTCGCTAACACGTAAGTCGATGAACAGACTTCGAGTGGCGCAGCGTCCAATGAAGAGACCTATGCTTGGAATAAGTTTGAGAGATAGAATCCCAAATGAGGAAATCTGCAGAACAACACGGCTGATGGATACTCTGGAAAGCCCGGCTCAACTAAAGTGGAAATGGATTGGCCACGTAGCAAGAGAGAACAACGACAGATGAGCCTACAAGCTTATATAGGGTGTTTTTTATAGAGGTATAGAACTTTGAAATGGAATAAAACAAAGATGAATTTTTTAAATTGACATGAAATTTACTTTATTCGAAGGATAATCTTCTGGCATTATAATTTAAATATGACTTCTGGCATATGACCGCCATGGCTGGCTCAGACGTAGTCTAATCTGGAGGTCCAATTTTCGATGACTTTTTCCAACATTTGTGGCCGTATATCGGCAATAACGCGGCGAATGTTGTCCTCCAAGTGGTCAGTCGTTTCGAGCTTATTGGCGTAGACTAGCGACTTCACATATTCCCACAGAAAATAGTCTAGCGGCGTTAAATCGCACGATCGATCTTGGAGGCCAATTCACGGGTCCGAAATGTGAAACTATGCGGTTACCAAACGTTTCCTTCAATAAATCAATTGTGGCACGAGCTGTGTGACATGTTGCGCCGTATTGTTGAAACCACAGCTCCTGCACATCATGGTTGTTCAATTGATGAACGAAAAAGTCAGTAATCATGGCTCTATAGCGGTCACCATTGACTGTAACGTTCTGACCAGCATCGTTTTTAAAGAAGTACGGACCAATGATTCCACCAGCCCATAAAGCACACCAAACAGTCAGTTTTTTCTGGATGTAACGGTGTCTCAACATACACTTGAGGATTATCATCACTCCAAATATGGCAGTTTTGTTTATTGACGTATCCATTCAAACAAAAGTGAGCTTCATCGGTAAACAAAATTCACTTATGAAAATCGGGATCAACGGCAATCTTGTTTTGGGCCCATTCACCGAATCTACGCCTTGCTAGGTGATCGTGTGGCTTCAATTGTTGCACGAGTTGGATTTTGTAAGCACGCATACCAAGATCTTTCCGCAAAATCTTCCATAAAGTGGATGGACACATATCCAATTTCTGTGCACGATGGCGGATAGACTGATTCGGGTCTTCCTCTACGCTACGCTACGCTCTACAGCAGCAATGACTTCTTCTGTACGCACTGTACGACGTCTCTGTGGGTGCGTATTATCATTTAGAGTAAACGTGGTGCGAAAACGTTCCATAGTTAATCGAATTAATTGCTCTGATGGACGATTATGTTGACCGTAAAATGGACGTAGTGCGCGATACGTATTTCGAACAGAACCATGATTTTCAAAATAAATTTGCACAATTTGGAAGCGTTGTTCAGGCGTCAGTCTGTTCATGTTGAGATGCCAAACCAAACTAAACATAAATCACTTGACAGCTGACAAAATGGCCGCCAGTTAAAAAAGTGTTGCCAACTTATAGTTTTATACCTCTATAAAAAACACCCTTTAGTATGGCGCCCAAGAAAGCGTAAGAGGAGTGTGGGAAGACCTCAAAGAAGGTAGCGAGACGACATCCGAAATATCACAGGAAAAAATTGGAGTAGAACTGCTCCGGACAGAGAAATATAAAAAGATTTGGAAGAGGCCTACATCCAGGAGATGAGAGCACGCTAAAAAGAAGAGAAAAAACATAATATAACCATAATCACACGTGAAAAGAAAAAAAAAACAACTCTCTTTTAAGAAGGCTATTCTTCTACTTGATTTTTCATATTCTTTGTTTGTGGTCTATCTTAGCGGTTATTTGACGAGACACTCTGGTTGGCTTGACGACTTTCTCGCCGAGCATCTGTGTTGGTTTTTATCCAGCAAACGGCTCAAGACACGAGATACAAAATAATAAGTGTTCCCGCCAAGAATAACCTGATGTGTTTGGATATGTCTGACGAACTTAAAAGAATAAAGTAAATGCTTCTTTTGCTTGTATTTAAATTTAGGCGGTGAGAAGTTTATTACACTAAAGAGGTTTTGCAACGCTTATTTTTCACGTGCCTTTGTCCTTATCGTTATCTCAAGCATGCGTAATATTAATGCGAAGGAATTGCAAAGTTAGATTAGTGTTTATCTTCTATAAACGTAGGAGATTTTATTTCATTCATTTTATGGTTAAGCACCCCGGTTATTGGTAATAGATGGGTCAGCCCAATTTTCTAAATTAAAGGTGTATCTAGCACATTTCTATCATTTCCTTCAGTATTTCCAAGGTAATACGAATATGCGATAAATAAAATTTGTTTGAAATTAGTACTACACAGACCGTAGTGCCATTGTGACAAAGATTGCAAGATCTCAACAGATTATCATTTCAAATTTAATGTATTTTCTTAGTGGTTTGTATTCTTAAGTAGAAAAAAAAAACAGACTCTATCATATATATATATATATATATATATATATATATATATATATATATATATATATATATATATATATATAGATATATATATAGATATATATATAGATATATATATATATATATATATATATATATATATATATATATATATATATATATATATATATATATATATATATATATCAAGGATTTTCTACAGCTAACGCTGTCTTCCTGCTCTCAGCCTTTGATTCCATCCGTTTCTATCTTCCCAGTCTCCATCTGTTAGACCCTTGCCCTCCATAGCCTCGTCCACATCGTCTCTCCACGATCATCTGGGTCTTCCTCTTTTTCTTCTCCCTATAGGGCTCCACTCTGTTATTTTTTTTATCCACCTATTATCTTCGCTCCGTCTTATGTGTCCATACCATTTAATCGTTTTTCTTCAATGGTGTTTATTGCGTTCTCCTTGATGTTCATTCTGCTTCTTATTTCTTCATTTGTTATTCTCTCCATACGTGTCACTCTACAACAGCTTCTCCAATACTCCATCTCTACCGCGTTAATTTTAGATTTATTTCTTTTGTTGATCGTCCATGTTTCTGACCCGTATGTCATTATACTTTGTATTATTGATTTGTATATGCGTGTTTTGTTTCTCTTTGTAATGTGTTTGTCCCACAGGATCGAATTTAATTGTCTTATGCATGTCCGCGTTTGTCCTAATCTAGCTTTAATCTCTTCTTCTGATGTTGCGTTTTTTGAAATGATGGTTCCTAAATATTTAAATCTATCGGTTCCTTTGATTATTGTTTCGTTATCGACTTCTAGATTCTCCACGTTGCCCTCCTTTGTTGTTAGATATTCCGTTTTATCAAAGTTTATTGCTAATTCTGCTTTAGTGTATTCTTCCTTCAGTTTTTTTACCATATAACTGAGGTCTTCCTCATCTTGCGCTATGATTACTTGATCGTTTGCGAAACTTGGAGTATATAAGTAATCTTCTCGTACTGGAATTCCCATTCCACTACATTTTTGCTTCCATTTTTTTAATGTTTGTTCGAGGTATATTTTGAATAGTTTTGGGGATGTAGAGCATCCTTATAATAGGCCTTTTGATGTTTGGAGTCTCTTTCCTATTTTATGTCCTATTTTTATGTTCACTGTGCTGTTTTCGTAGAAAGCTTTTCCATAATCTTTGTCTTGGTACTGAGCCTTTCTTATGTCTATGAAGGCTAGATGAACTTCTCTTTTCTTTGCCAGTTTTTTTTCCATTGTTTGTTTTATAGTTTATATGTGGTCTGTACATGATTTTCCGGCCGTAAAGCCTGCTTGGTCTTCTCCAATTTTTCCTTTTATATTTTCCTCTATGATATTTTTAATAATTTTTCCATACAAACCTCCCATACTCGATATTATGCTTAGGCCTCTATAGTTTGTACATTTTCTGCGGTCTCCCTTTTTAAATATAGATACTATATAGGCTTTTGACCATTCCTCTGGTATTTTTTCTCCATTTATCGCTCTGTGAAACATGTTTCTCAGCATTCGATATAATTTATTAGACCCGTACTTAATCACTGCATTTACCACACCTCCAGGCCCTGCAGATTTATTATTTTTGAGTGTTTTTATTGTCTTCTTTACTTCTTCATAGCTTAGTTCTATCTCTTTTTTTTCCTTATTCTGTTCTTCTTCAGAGTTCTCTTCTTGGAATTCTTGTCTGTCTTCTGTTAGCAACTTCTTATAATATTCTTCCCACTCGCTTTCTGGGGGATATACTCTATATACGTCTTCTCTCTATCATAATAGCGATAAAAATAACGAGCTTCAAATAACCTCTCTTATAAAGGTTTCTCTTATTTTGTTTCAATACAGCGCAAGCTTCAAACGATATACGCTTGCTTCAAATAAAGATAAAGGCCGTGGCCTACTAAAATAAGCTTTGCAAAATCTCTTTATTATCTACTACTGCAAAAAGCGTGTCCAACCTGAACTAACTAAGATCATGAAAAATTTTACTGTCTTAGCCTTTCAGTCTAAACATTCTGCTAATTATTATTATTATTTTCAGGTCTAGATTTACTGAAGATTCTCCAAAGGGCTGTTGTAGCTTCCTCTCATGGAAACCGGGTTCCTTGCGATGGTTTATAGCCTTGATTGCCTTAGTCGCGGTATGCTGTGTTCTCGTGGGAACAGCCTTGGGTGCCATGAGACCTGCCGGGAGAGATCATTTGACAGTGTCTTTATTAATGATAGGTAAGAATACTTTAATGTGCTTTGTTACTTTCTCTGAGGGAAAGTTTTTACCAAAGAGGTTCGCCATAAAGAGGTTTTACAGCCGGTCAAGTAAAAACGAGTAGCCTACAACTTGTAGTCGGTAAAAGAAATTCCTTTTTTCTTGAAGTTATTGTTGGCCCCTCTGCAAACAATACTGTGTGAAAAGAGATTCATTTTTATTACTTTATTTATGGTTAAATAATTCGTTAATGAACATGAATGCCGCATACACTTCACGCTTCGAGGGTGTGTTTCTATGTAATTTTTCAAAAGGTCCTAAAATGACGCATACACCGTTTGCTAAGTATGTGGGTAAGTCAAGGGCATTCATTAGCAAGTGGGTGAAACAATGCTCTTGTTAAAAAAATGTTGTTGACGTACCAGAACGTGGTTCGAGAGGAAAAGTGTCGTACGAGGACGAAAAACTAATTATTAACTTGTTTCCCTCAATTAACTTTGTACCAAGGGGCACAAAAACTAAAGCAGAAAGGTTTGACTATATCGTACGAAATAAAGCGTACTTTTCTCCAAGCTAACGATGGCTTACAAGCATTGCAGAAGAAAACATAAATCGAGACTGGAACATTGCATTTTTTTCCGATGAAGTTTCATTTTGGGGTTAGGTTATCACCCCATGAGCCTAGTCAAATTCCACTAACCGATTAGAAAAAGATGGAAAAGATTCCAAATGTGGGTGTACTATTGAATGCTCAGAATCGCCTGGGTTGACTGCGTCTGAACACGACTGTGCAGCAAAGGATGAAACAAGAGCTGGAAGTCCTAAACACTATTAGAACGCGTTAGCTTCAGTATCTTGGGCATGTAAACAGCAAATATGGGCTCCTTCAACTAATAATACAGAACAAGATCAAAGGCAGAAGGAGGCCTGAAAGACAAAGGAAGACATCATGATTCCGAGAGGGATCATTGTACAGAGAGGCAGTGTCAAAAGTAGAAATCGCCTTAATGATTGCCAACGCCGACAAGAGAAGAAAAAAATTATTTATATGTACTTAAACACAAATTCATTATTTCAAGGCCACAATCTATTTATAAAACCCAAAAAGCCACTTCCTATTACTCTTTCGAAAACCCCGGCCTCTTAGTAACTATCTTTAGATGTTCTTTTCAACTCGTTTTCGTTTTACAGGCCTTCTTTTTTTAAAACCAAAAACCAGGAAACATAAATAGCTCGAAAACGGCTTTCGAAAAGGAAACTGCCAGTAATCAAAGACGCCAACTCTCAAGTTCGAGTATTCATAAATAAACTTTTCTTGAAAGGAAAACCTCGAATTATTTGAGAACAGTTTTAGACTTTGGGAGTAGTAAATTAATAGTGTGGTTGGCCTAAGCAAAAACCGGAAGTAATTTTCTTAAGAGCGAAAATTAAAACAAAAAATTGTTAAGTAAGAAAATCTTATGAAAGCTTAGTGGGGCTTTTTGTATTATAATTAGTCGAGGGTTGTCACTAATTTAACACTACACAACTACACTTTTTTTCAATATTTATTCATTTTTGATTAAATTTTTAACACACATTTTGTTTATTAGTTTGCGTGTGACGCTACTTTGATTTTTGCAAAACGATGTAACTAGAAGAATTTTGTGGGCTGATTAACTGTTGCTTTTTGACGGGAAAAAATACAACTAGAATCCGAGAATGGCTTCAAAAGTCTTATGGCATACTTGCTGTCGAAAACTCCTATATATCGATGGTTTAGTGAACTTAAATACGGTCGTACAAGTACCCATGGAGCACCACTTTCCGGGCGTCACTCTAAAAAACACAAAAAATCCACATATTGGTCTGAATACTGCAAAATGAAAGTGAGCGAGATAGTTGACATTGTGAAGAGACCAACAAAACGCGTGAGGCATATTTTGCATATGAAACAGCTATGTACCCAATGAGTGCTTCGTAGTATGACGATTAATCAAAATCAGCAACGTGTTGATGATTCAGAACACTGTTTGGTACTGTTTCGACGTAATCCAAAGGAGTTTTTGCATCGATTCGTAACAATGGAATAACATGCATCCACCATTACACGCTTGAGTCCGCAGAATGGCTGGAACCGCATAAAAGCCGACCGAAGCGTCCAAAAACACAAACATCAGCTGGAAAGGTTTTGGCAAGTATTTTTTGGGATGCGTATGCGTGTCGACTATTGTGAGAAGGGGCAAACAATCACTAGAAATTATAACATGGTTTATTGGATCATTTGAATAGTGAAATTTAGAGAAAAAGCCACATTTAAGGAAGAAAAAAGTGTTCTTTCACCAAAGTAATGCATGAGCTCAAAAATCGACTGTGAAATTGAACCAATTGGGCGATGAATCGCTTCCTCATCCACCTATTCACCAGATCTGGCCCCCAGCGATTATTACCTCGTTTAAAATGTGAAACGGTGGCTCCAGGAAAAGAGATTTGATTCGAATAAAGAATAATAAAATTACTTATTACATATTCTTTTACTCTGGAAAAGAGAAATACGAAAAAGCAACAGCAGGCGTAGGATTGCTGATAAATAAAAAATACAGCGGCAATTTAGTGAGAACTGAATACATTAATGAACAAATATTGAAGATTACATTATTACCAGAACAACAAAAACTACATCTAATATGCGTCTATGTACCCGATGCGGGAAAGATACAAGAAGATACAACAATATTCTATGATAAGCTAGAAGAACGAAAAGACAATCATACTAGGAGACCTTAATGGACGAATAGGAAATAGCATAACTCCAGGAATTAAAGAAAAATATAACAAACCTGACATGAACGACAAAGGGGAAACACTAATAGACTTCTGTCTTCAAAACGAACTAACACCTTCTACCCACATCGACAACAATATAAAATAACATGACAAGATACAAGAGGACACAAGTCAATAATGGACTTTATAATAACAAACAGAGCGTTTCATCCATCCATGATCCTAGATGTGAGAACATTGACATCAGCTAATATTGACAGTGATCATGGATTGGTGTTAAGTAAGATAAGAATGAAAATAATAACAGACAAACAAAAACCAAGTGATGTAGAAAAATATAATGTAGAAAGTTTAAATGACGAGAGCACCAAAATGGAGACACGATATCAGGGGAAATGGATCCCTAAATTGAAGGCAGTCTATTGTTGGTCACTTAAAATGTACCTGACTACAGTTAAGTATTTGTTATTTTATACCGTAATTATTGAGCTAAATTTTTTTTTGCTCTTAATCAATAAAGTCTTACAAAAAAAAACTTGTTGAAGTTATTTTATTACTAAGAGCACCTAATACTATCAAAATATGGAACAAACTTCTGTGTTACAAAAAGAAATTTAAATTTTGTAGACCAGTGTAATTAATAAAAACAAAATTACCCATTCAGTTTTGCAACATTCGATAACTCTTATGAATTAGAAAGTATTTCTCAAAAAAGGAATCAGAGATGTCAAGTGGACAAAGCCCAGCCCTATAATAGCGATAAAATGGATTTTCGCGCCTATACATGTAAATCTTATGAAACAAAAAACTGTAGTACCATTTATTAAAAATATTAACGCTTCCAATTAATCATGAATTAATGGCACGGTACAACACAACTTTTGAATCTACGGTCATACAGGGTACTTTCGAGAGTATTTTTTCTGCAGGAAATGAATCTACGTACGACAATGTTCTATCATGTCTGGTTTCACAGATTCCTGCGATTGAAAAGGCAGAAAATACGTCTCCCAAGGTAATTTATGCAATTGTTATATAAGAATAGATTGAAAGCGAACCTAAAAGAAAACGAAATAGACGAAGGGGATTCGGTAGAAGAAAGATGGGAACAGATTAAGCATAGTATCATACAGACTGCGGGAGGAAGCAGGAAAAAGAACAGTAAACGTAAATGCAAATAACAAGAATCCTTGGTTCACAAAAGAAGTAAAAATGCTAGCAGAGAAGGAAAAGAAGTCGTACCTGGCTTATAGAACAAATCCTACTGAACGACAGTACGAGAATTATAAGACAATACGAAACGTAGTAAATACGGAAATTAGAAGAATAAAAAAGGTATATTGGGAACAATTCACAAGAAATATGGAAAGTGATTTGTATGGCAGTCAGAAGAAGGTATGGAAAATGCTACAGAATAGAAAAAAAATATATAAACGAGAACTTTCAAACAAATAAAATTACAAAAGAAGAATGGGGTAAATATTTCGGAGAATTATATGAAAAACAAGCGAATTCTAGAGAAACAGAACAAGTACAACAATTCCCCAATGAAAATAAGGAACATGTGAAATTTACAGTAGAAGAAGTGGAAGAGGCCATGAAGAAAATAGAAAATCGCCGGGGCCAGACGGAGTCCATAATGAATTAATAAAATATAGTGGAACAAAACTAGCGGACGAACTTACCCAATTATCATTTTGATCCTTTAGGTGCCGTATGGAATATTGATAAACAATTAATTGGGAAATGGATGGCCTGTTTCTAAAAAAATGCTTAGCAAAGTGTGATTTTTCATTTTTTAGTCTATAAGATGCATTATGTTCTACGAACCTTGTTTTGAAATTCCGTCCTGTTTTTTTTTTCTTTTTTTTTATGGGTCTAGCACACGTGCTACAGGGAAGTCCCTAAAGAGCTACAAGAGCGACACGTGTGCGGAGAAAAAGCGATTCATGTTGTTCTTGAATCGCTGCAAATTGTACTCGGTGGGAAACACAGTCCTGGGCAAATCATTCCAAAGGGATGATGTTCTCCATATAAAAGACTGCTTGAAAAGCATTTTACTAGGAGTAATATGCTGAACCTCATTGTTGTACGAGGAGTAACAAGTTGAACCTCATACGGATGTGAAGCATTAGCGCGTCGTGCACTTCTAACATGCATCACTCTGGGAGAAATTAAGCGGGCCACATCCTTCAAACACTTTCCATGAAAATACTTGTAGAATAGGCTCAAGTCGCCAACCGTTCTTCGCGCTCCAGCAAATCCAGGCCGCCGGTCAGTTCCGGGTCTCCAATCAGACGAACGCTCTTCTCTGAATATAATCCAACAAATGCAGTGTATGTTTGGGAGCGGAGCTCCAAACATGGGAGCAGTATTCCATAGTTGGTCGAATTTGAACTTTATAAAGGATTAACAGTTGTTGTGGAGTGTGAAGCTTTCTGGTTCGAAATAATATTCCCAACTTTTGAGAAGCTCTCCTTGCTATGCCTGCAACATGTTCATTCCAGGACATACCTGCTCCCAAATTAACGCCTAACGCCTGAGCGAAGATGCTACAGGAATGGAGTGCCCCGACATAACTATCTCGGGTTCAGCAACGTTAACTTTTTTAGAAAAAACTGCCGCCTGAGTTTTTGTAGCGTTAAATCCCATTTGGTTACTGTCACCCTAAGATAGGATTTCCTTCATGTCTTTGTTAAGTTGAATGACTTCTTGCTGTCTGCGGATATTCGTCTGAGTAGCCGATGTCCGAGCGTTCAAAGTGAATGAAGAGATAAGTGTACTGTCATCTGCAAAGCTGTAGATTGGATTCTCGATCTTTTCCAGCAGATTGTTAATATAAATGAAAAAGAGAGTAGGAGACAGTATGCAGCCTTGGGGTACACCGGCGTTGAAGTGAAGATCTCCTGTTGATCTATTTTTACGAAAGCCATATTGGTGATCGCTAATAATGTTGAATCCTTCAAGATATTTTAGAAGATGCTGATTGATAGCCTTTTCCATGAATTGAAAAATTCAAAATAAATCGAAAACTGTTAGAAATAGGTATATGACATACTTAATAAAAGTTGGAGAATTTTGTAAAATCTGTCAGAAAAAATAATTATATGCAGGGTGTGCCATTTAAAAAATTTGAAATTTTTCAATCCAAAATAGTCAAAATTTAAAAATTTATTTTGAACACCCTGTAGTATTTAACTCAAATTTCTTTACATAGGTTATATCGGCCATACTTTTTTGAGGTACCCTGTATGCTCAAAAATAATTTTAAACTGTGCACCTTAACATTCCCTAAAACTATTTTATTTAACATTTTTTCGGACTTTACTCTATCGTTGACTGACCCTGTACTATCAAGAAGTAAGTACCAATTAATCAACTCTTCAAATAAAAAAGTAGAATGGGAAAATGAGGCTTATTTTTCAGAGCTCGACAAATCGTACTATACAGGGTTACAGGGAAAGTCGTCCTAGATAATTAAGGACGTTATAGTTTAGGTCGTTTCTGACCGATTTGACTCTATGACATGATGTCCTAAACTTAACCGTTTTCGGGATATTGAAGTTTACAGATTTTCTAAAAAAAACATGTTTTTTTTTGCTTTTGTATCGATTTTTTTTTATTAGAGGTTCTCGAGTGCGATTTTTTGGTTATTTTTAGTTAGTCTGTATGTCAAGTATCAAAAATCATCAAAAAAATTTGAACTAGTTACTAACAGTTTCAAATGGCGGCTTGTTAATGTTTCTAAATTACGAATTTTTACCAAGTGTTTCCTACTTTAAATCAATAAAGAGAAAAAAAAATGTATGGAAGTTATTCTGCAAATTATTTTAAAAACTTGTACGTCTTTTTAGCTATCTAAAACGGTATAATAATATCTACTGGATCTATTGAAAATTCTAAGAAAATGAGATTTCAATAGGCCCAAATGTAGAGTAACATAATAATAGAATTTAGATACTATCAATTACCGGTTTACTACCTGCACCTTCAAACAATAAAAAGGGTTGGGTAAGCATTTTTTTCGGTCGGGGTACTCTCTGTGCGAGTGACATTTTCTGTTCACTAAACATTATTGAATGATTTTTAGTCTGCTCATGCGATTCGTCCGTGGTAGATGTGCTATACCGTGCTTTTCAAAAATATCTGTGTTTCATCTTCTGACTGTGTGAATTGGCTCGTAACTGGATTTTGATCTCTGCTTGTGAATATGGCAACGTATACCAACGAGGAATATGCTGACATCCTAATGTGTTACGGATTTTGCGAAGGAGTGTCGTCGCGTGCACGTGATGAATACATACTGCGATATCCTACTCGTCGTGTACTTGATGTTAGCGTATTTGATGGAGCTTATCGAAGACTACGAGAAACTGGTTCCGTACAAAGACGGCGGACTGACATGGGACGACCACGTATCTTTGACGAAGACGAAGAAAACGAAATACGACGTCTCTGTGAGGTGGACCCAACCACATCTACAAATGTTGTCGCACAACAGCTTGGTATTTCGCAGTGGAAGGTATAGTTTGTAATGCATACTGTTGGGCAACACCCTTACCACTATACGCCCGTTCAAGTCATTGAAGAAGGGGATCCGTTGCGACGATTAGAATTCTGCAGATTTATGCTCAATACCGATGTCGAAGATGCATCTTTTTTTAAGAAAATACTATGGACTGACGAGTCGAAATTCGACAAAGACGGTCTTACAAACTACCACAATGCCCACTATTGGGCTTCTAAAGAGGAAGGCAACCCAAACAAAAATAACCGGTCAAGTGCAAGTTGAACTTGCGCAATTAGTGTTCCGTACGTTGATTGCTTTTAAAATAAAAAAATTTGTTACAGAGGTATAAAATGATCAGTGACTTCATAAAATACACCCCAAATGAGTTTTCAACAAAGTTTGTTTCCAATCTTTACTGAAATCTGATGACCTTGAAATTTTTGTTTTTTTTATATACCAGATAAATTATTAAAGGTAATGCACTCGTGATAATTTTCGTTCAATCTACACCCCATGGAGAATATTCCAGAATTTTTTCGAAATTTTTTGATAAGTACTTTTCGAGATAAGGCGCGGGACAGCGATTTTTCGCAAATTTTTAAAAATAATACAAAGAAAAGTGCGCGCAAGTATAATATTATATATATATTTTTTACTCGTGTTTTTTCAAGCTTTCATTTCACACCACACTTGATGACCTAGTAAAAAAAAAATTTTTTTCACTTCCGACTTCACCCCCCAAAACTAACCCCTTAAGTCAAAATTTAATTCTCAAAACTACATGGCTTTGATGAGGCCATCAATTCCTATATTATTATCAAATTTCACCTTTCTATGTCAAATAGTTTCGGAGAAAATCGGGTATGACAGACAGACAGACACCGAAGTGATCTTATAAGTATTCCGTACGGAACACTAAAAAGAACGAAAGGATCACAAACAAGATTCAGCTTAAATGTGTGGATGGGTATAATTTCAAATTATTTGGTTGGGCCATTCTTCCTGCCAGATAATTTGAATGGCGCGGAATACGACAATTTTTTGCGGAACGATTTACCTAATTTGATGGAAGACCTACCTGTTGGTTTGAGGCAAAACATGTACTTTCAACACGATGGCTGCCCAGCTCACTACAGAGGAAGTGTTCGTGCATGGCTCAATGACAATTATCCCAACAAATGGATTGGAAGAGGCGGACCCATACCTTGGCCGGCGAGAAGCCCAGACCTAACACCGATGGATTTTTATGTGTGGGGTCACATGAAAAGTCTCGTATACGACCAAATGACTCCTATCGAAAACGTGGATGTCCTAAGACAAAAAATAATTGATGCGGCTGACGAAATGAGGCGGCACCTCACAACCAGCGTTGTGAAAAGTAATTTAAGAAAAAGAATAAGAATTTGTGTTAGAAATAAGGGCGACCATATAGAACATGAATTATAATTAATAAAAAATATTAAATTGCAAGGTTTTTTGTTTTATTTGTGTATTTTTCGTATTTTCACCTAGAACTAAAAATTTACCTTTTGCTACCCGAGCCCGCTTTAGGTGTCATTCTGTGTACAGTTTTCCTATTAAACTCCTAGTACTATACCTTTTTTGATAGCTAAAAAGACGTAAAAGTTTTTAAAATAATTTGCAGAATAACTTCCATACATTTTTTTTTCTTTTTTTATTGATTTAAAGTAGGAAACACTTGGTAAAAATTCGTAATTTAGAAACATTAACAAGCCGCCATTTGAAACTGTTAGTAACTAGTTCAAATTTTTTTGATGATTTTTGATACTTGACATACAGACTAACTAAAAATAACCAAAAAATCGCACTCGAGAACCTCTAATAGAAAAAAATCGATATAAAAGCAAAAAAAAACATGTTTTTTTTAGAAAATCTTTAAACTTCAATATCTCGAAAACGGTTAAGTTTAGGACATCATGTCATAGAGTCAAATCGGTCGGAAACGACCTAAACTATAACGTCCTTAATTATCTAGGACGACTTTCCCTGTAACCCTGTATAAAAGGTATCCAAATGATAGAAGATCGCTGGAATAAGGGTATCGGTCTTGAAGGAAACTGTGTTGAAGACTAAAATCGATTTTTGGAAAAAATATTATATTTCTTCAAAAGGATCGGGACTTTTCACCCCATGTACCATATCAGAGCTGCTTGTTTGCGTAAATCACTTCACTATTTTTCAATTACGAATGCAAAACTCCGTTTGATGGTTTATCAAATAGTAAACTATTAATACTTGAGTAATATTACGCCGTGATTTTCTTTATTTTCTGACAAATACTCCTTTTAATGCCGACATTAATTGTAAACAGCACTAATAAATTACTTCTTCGAATTCCGTCGTTTTAAATAAGCCGGTTAAAGAGTTGGCAAGTCACTAAAAGCCTGAACACATCATCAAAGAGTTGGGTTTTAGTAAATAAACAAAGACAAATAGTTAACTTAATGTTAATTGGGTTTTTCGATATCAGGAAGTTTATGTTTGATAAGTAACAGAACAATAAGTTTATTCTGTATAAAGTGACTTGCTGCTGTTGTCAAAATAAACAGGAAAGGCAAATTAATACAGAAAGCATTTTTTTGAGTATATTTTTTTAATTTGGGGGTTATCTCATGTTGAAGGTCAGATGTCTACGGTTTAATCCCAGTGGATCTAATTTTTTCTGTTATTTCAGTGAAATTTTATCGTTAAAACTCATGGGATTTTTGGCTATTTAAGCATAGGCGTACTTGGTATAGATCAGGGGTGCTCAAACTTGAACTGCTGGCTATCTACCTCAATATTGTTAGACTACGATCGATCGACTCTGACAGGCTGCAAGTAAGTGTGACGCAGGATTGTCGTCTAGGTAGGGTGTATCGTGGCATAGATATTAATTTTCCGCACAATATGCATTTTTTTAGTCAAGGTAAGTGTAGGTCTGCTCTAAAATGTCAATGAAAAAACTCATAATTATTCAAAATTGCGAGTTTATTGGTTCTTACAAAACAAACGAGTTCTAGTGTCTAAACTTAACTAAAGAGTGACTTTGGATGTTGAAGCGTGGCACTGCATGTCCTCAGCATACTTTTCATAAGACGGTACGTAATTACCGAGTGCTAATCGCAAGCATGATGACATATGTTCGTCAGTTAGTCGATTGCGATATTTTGACTTAATTATCTTCATTTCAGAAAATGCAGACTCGCACATAAGTTGACCCAAACATTGTCAGTTGAAGGGCGATTTGCCTTAGATTCGGATATTTATCTTCAGATATAAAACACTAGAATTTTGTATCAGATGCTGTGGCTTTGAGATGTATATCTGATATAATCTGCACTAACTCATTTTCAACAGAACATGAGTCCATGTTAAACTGACTTGCTATTTCAGTAGCTAATTCCTCAATGTTTTTACACGAAAAAGGATAACTCATAAATGATGCGATATTTGCCAATTTACTGAAATCATAAAAACGTATTTCGAATTGGCCCAAAATATTTGATAATTCTGCCTCATAAATATCATAATTCAACTGAGGAATCCTTGCTGTCAAAGACGGAAAATTTTTCAGATCCTTTCTTTTCAGTTGATCTATCATAAGTTGCAATTTACTTTTGAATGCGTTTATTGCGCTAATCATCTCAATAATAGTTTTTCCTTTACCTCGAAGCTCCAAATTAATGGTGTTAAAATGCATTGTGATGTCTGTCAAAAATGCCAAATTAGACATTTTCCGTTTTTCAGCATCTGAGTGTCATCACCTCTTTCGTCCAGAAAAGTTGTTATTTTGGGCAATAATTCTTGAAACCTTTCTAGGAATTTTCCGCGACTCAACCACCTGACGTCCGTGTGAAGAACTAAATCAGTGTGTTCAGTTGACTCACTATCTTCCAACTGCAATTTAAAGAGCCGTCGTTGCAAGCTACGTGCATGGATAGAATTCACAATTTTTATTGCAATGCCCATAATCTCCTCCATGTTTAGAACTTTTGAACACAAAACTTGTTGATGTATAATGCAATAGAAAGAGAAAAATGAAGGGAAATCATCATTAGCTCGACACAATGCCACAAAACCGTTTTTGTTTCCAGTCATTGCTGGTGCTCCATCGGTTGTAATGCACACTAGTTTATATATTGGTAGCTTATAGTTTGTTACAAAATTGAAGAAACGTCATATATATCTTCGCCACGGGTCTTTCCTTTCAGAGGAATCATTGTCAAAAACTCTTCCTTAGCCGACATGTCATTGAATACCATTCGAATAAAAATACACAGCTGGGCAGTGTCTGTCATATCGGTGGATTCGTCGAACTGTAAAGAAAAGTATGTACATTCCATGATATCATGTTTTAGTTTATCTGCCATGTCCTGACTCATGACTTCAACACGCCTTGTGACAGTCGGACGAGATAACTGAAGTTCTCTAATAGCAGACATAATCTCTGTTTTATTTTTAAAATCTCCAAATAAAGTCTCACCCGCTTCAATAAATGCTTCCTTCACAACCAATCCATCATCAAATGGTTTCTTGTGTTTCGCCAATATATGAGATATTTTAAATGACGCGATCGTTGCAGCTTTTGATTGTTTGGCTGGTCTTGTGAACATGGTTGGTTCTTTTTTCAAACAAGTTATCAAATCACGTACTTTTCGTTTTCTTAATTCACTCTGTGACGGAAAATCCTTTTCATAGTTTTTATGAACCGTTTTATGATGCCTCTCTAAGTTGCCACGCTTAGGTATTACAACTGACGCACGGCAAATGAGACAAATGCACTTATCCTTTACCATACAAAAGAAAAATTCTTCCTCCCAATCGTTATTAAAATGATAAGTTTTACTTTTCTTCGCCGCACTCATTTTGGACTATTTATTAATAAACTTTGTATCGATGTATCGCCTTCAAGTTACCACTCAGACTGACTCCTATTCCTGCAGGCGCGACATTTATATCGGCGCGAACGAAGTCTCGAATGTTCCCGTCAAACACGCCGCCCGAAGTTTCTAGAAAAATCGGCGGGAATCAAAAACGCGGCTTTTCTTTGACAAGTACCGCGCGTTCCTTTGATAAAGCCGCCTTTTGCCGCTAGCAGGGGGTTATTACGATAAAAGAAAGTGATGAGAGGGGTTATTCTGGCCTAATTGTGGATCGAATAAATTTTAGTAGTTTTAGGTACCTAAAACAAAATCTGTAAATGGTTCTACATCGGAATTTTTTTCTGGAGATCGTACTCAAAAAGCACTCGCGATCGACTTGTCGATCGCGATCGACCGTTTAAGCACCCTTGATATTCAAAGAAGACAAGGCGTCCTATACGAATTTTGAGTCGCTGAAAACGAATCTGTTGTCCGTTTCGACCCAACATGTCTCCAAACTAGCTTAACTACGTCACCATTTTTTTTTCTAACCGTAAAAAAAGAGTTCTATGTCAGTGAATACCATAGACATAGAGGATGGACTGAGCATTATATATATATATATATATATATATATATATATATATATATATATATATATATATAACAAGGATTTTCTACAGCTGACGCTGTCTTCCTTCTCTCAGCCTTTGATTCCATCCATTTCTATCTTCCCAGTCTCCATCTGTTAGGCTCCTGTCCTCCATAGCCTCGTCCAAATCGTCTCTCCACGATCGTCTGGATCTTCCTCTTTTTCTTCTCCCTATAGGGCTTCATTATTTATTTTCTTTATCCACCTATTATCTTCGCTTCGTCTTATGTGTCCATACCATTCTAATCGTTTTTCTTCAATGGTGTTTATTGCGTTCTCTTTGATGTTCATTCTACTTTTTATTTCTTCATTTGTTATTCTCTCCATACGTGTCACTCTACAACATCTTCTCCAATGCTCCATCTCTATCGCGTTAATTTTAGATTTATTTCTTTTGTTGATCGTCCATGTTTCTGACCCGTATGTCATTATGCTTTGTATTATTGATTTGTATATGCGTGTTTTGTTTCTCTTTGTAATGTGCTTGTCCCACAGGATCGAATTTAATTGTCTTATGCATGTTCGCGTTTGTCCTAATCTAGCTTTAATCTCTTCTTCTGATGTTGCGTTTTTTGAAATGATGGTTCCTAGATATTTAAATCTATCGGTTCCTTTGATTATTGTTTCGTTATCTGGACTGAGCATTAACCTCGCAAAATTGACTACTCTCTAAGAAGAGAAAAAGCGACTGTGCGGCCAATACCTGTCTCTTTTCTGTAGGCCTGTAATAAAGAAGTCGCAATACCCCGAGACGGAATTCAAGGCGAGAAAAGCCCCCACACGATTTTAGTTCAAATAGAACACTAAGAAATATTATTTTCAAGAGCACTGTTGCTTAGCAGCATTCTAGAGACAGTTACTGGCCGCTCATTCGCTTCGTCTCTCTCACACTTTTGCGTCCATATTTACTTCACAGCGGGATACGCAATACTCAATCCATCCTCTATGTCTATGGCGAATATCTTCATTTTGCTTCTAACCTTAAAAATTAGTAATATTAATGAAAATGTCATTTTTTAAAAGGAAATATAGTGCTGCTGGTAAAAAATGAAACAATACATTTTATTACTCAGTATATATCACCACTACACCAAACACTTTATTTTTGCCCTCGACGCGCGTTTCGCTAACCATGTTAGCTTCATCAGGAGCGATGATTGACTAAAGCTAAACTACAAATCTACCCTATTTATACTTAGCCTAACCCTTGAATTACTCAAGCGGAACTAATGACATAGGCAAGGCCGTCAGTTCCGGTCAAGTAACCAGTAGAGGGGACTATAAGGAGTAGGCCCTCTGTCTTTATTTAAACTACTTTTACATTTTATGATTTCCATACTTTCGTATCTGGTCAACAATCTCCTATCAGATACATTTTTATTAATCTTAGATTATCTAATGTTACAGTATGATCAGCTTCAAGGGCATGTTCGGCAATGCTAGACTTTTCTGTTCTACTGTATTTTTAAGTGTGCTAAATGTTCTTTAAATCGTGTTTTAATTGACCTTTTAGTTTGCCCAACATACTTTTTGTCACAATCATTACAACTAATTTCATAAATTCCACTTTTCTCACAATTAGGAATCTTATCTTTGGGATTTCCTAAGATATTCCTCAAATTGTCTGATAACTTATAGACTAAGGTGAGGCCTACCTTATTAAATACCTTACTGAGTCCCTTGCTATATTTCGGATTATATGGTATGGAGACATACTTGGTGTTATTTTCTTCGCGTGTAAAAAAGGTGGAATTCTGAATATTAAACCTAAACTTATGTATATTTATTAGCTTATTTGCTAAGTCATCGTCATAACCATTAACTCTAGTTATATTTCTAATACGATTCCTTTCGTTATTAAAGTTTACTCTATTCAGAGGGAAAGTGACCAAACAATGAACTAAAAAATGTAATGAGGCTAATTTATGTTGTTTGCAATGAAATGAATCATTAGGAATATATCCATCTGTTACTGTGTCCTTTCTATAGGTATCAAATTCTAATCTATTATTATTTTTAATAATTAAAATATCTAGAAAAGGCAATTGTCCTTTGTTCTCAACTTCGTAAGTGAATTTAATGGAATTATACCGGCTATTTACTTTAGAAACAAAATCATCAATATTTGCTTTCTTTGTATCAAAAATCGCGAAAATATCATCCACATACCTATACCATACCCTTGGGAAATATTCGAATTCTTGACTGGCTTCGATTTCAAACTTACTCATGAATAAATTGGCTATGAAAGTTGATACAATTACCCATAGCTGTTCCTTCTTTCTGAACATAAAATTGATTGTTATACTGAGTAGTATCATTGTGCCAAAGATTCCACATTCCCAACTTAGTTGAGATACATTTTATGTATCTTGGATTGCTAAATCATTATTTCGCTTGTAGTGAATCTCCTTGCCTCTCACAATAGTGGTGCTGAATTTTGGTGAGTCCTGTCTCTCACCATTATTTCGGTAAGTTTGATATGACTGGTGTACAGCTTTTAAGATTAGGTTTGGAAGTATTCCCGCCATAAGAATGAAGATATTTACTAATTTTAAGCTTTTTTTGAGGTTAGAAAAAATGGTGACCTAGTAGGGGAATTCTGCCGTCAAATTCAGCATCTTAAAATACATAAAAATATATTGTTTTAGATACTTTGGCAGTTTTCAGTAAGATATTCACTAATTTTGAACTATTTTTTGAAGTTAGAAATTTTTTTTTAACGTGATGGAGCAATTCTGACAACGGATTCGATTTCAGCAGCTCAAAATACGCCAGAAAACAGTACTGGCATCTCATAGGGTCAGAACTTTTTTTTTTGTAAAAAAAAATTTTGGGCCTGTGACTAGGTTCGGTTAGGTTTTGTTGGTTTTGTTAGAAGTTAGGCCAGTTTATAGTTTATATACGGAATTTAATTTGTAAGCTCTTGGCTTACATATTTTTTTATCAATTAAGTTATCTTAGGTTTGAATCTTGATATTTATGTAGGTGATTTTACTTATACAGTTTTAAGAATATATTTCTTTGATTTACGCAAAAACTAGACGTGCTGGGTCGAAGCAGACAACGGATTCGTTTTCAGCGACCCAAAATATATATGGGACACCTACATGTCAAGTGTAATTGATTCCTGAAAAGCTAAAAATTATTTCTTTTATATTACAAAAGTAATTTTGTTCTTAGAAAATCTGTTACGCAATCTCTATTAAACCACGGCGACATTGTATATCTCTTTTGTTTTGTTTACTGAGTATCAGAGTGAAAATGGTTGTTTTATTTCATTTATTTCATCATTTCTTTCGGGTCGAATTTTTCTGCTATAACACAGAACCACTATTTATTAGTATTTTCATTCAACTTCTTTTTCTCTTTTTCATAACATATGGATGTAATACTCATTACCGTTTCAGTTCGTACCACATATGTTTAGTGTTCTGTACGGAACACTTATAAGAACACTTCGGTGTCCGTCTGTCTGTCTGTCCGTCTGTTTGTCATACTCGATTTTCTCTGACATTATTTGACATAGAAAGTTGAAATTTGGCACCAATATAGGACTTGATGGCCTCATCAGAGCCGTGTAGTTTTGAAAGTTAAATTTTTACATAAGGGGTTAGTTGTGGAGGGTAAAATCAGAAGTGAAAAGTTACCAGCGGGGTGTCAAATGAAAACTTGTAAAAACACGAGTTCAAATATATATATATATATATATATATATATATATATATATATATATATATATATATAAATATAATGTAATACTTACGCACATTTTTCTTGGTATTATTTTCAAAAAATTGCAAAAAATCGCGGTCCTCCCCCCTTATCTCGAAAAGTACTGATCCAAAAATTCTGAAAAAATGCTGGAATATTATCCACAGGGTGTAGATTAAACGAAAATTATCACGAATGCATTACCTTTAATAATTTATCTGATATATAAATAAAAACAAAAATTTCAGTTTTCAACAAAGATCGGAAACAAACTTTGTTGAAAACTCATTTGGGGTGTGTTTTATGAAGTCACTGATCATTTTATACCTCCGTAAAATTTTTATTTTAAGAGCAATCAACGAAACACTAATTGCGAAAGTCCAACTTGCACTTGACTGATTATTTAATATTATTAATTATCTATCCATCTGTCATTTATTATATTTCTTTTATTATTACACAATTTTTGTAGTGATACCGACCCCTTAGCGAACAAGGCTTATTTCTTACTATAATATTATATACCGTATTGTCTTTTATCATTACTTAGTACAAACGAAACAAGTTGGTCCTTCAGATTTCGCATTTCACGAAATAATGATTCCCTGTCCAATATCTCAGCATATCCTACAGTTAAATCCCCTTTTGTCACCATGACTACTCCTGAAATCTCCCAGCTAATAATGAGATAATTAAGGCATCCGGTACTCCCGAGGGATGCCTATAACGTTACGTCTTTCTGGCATTTAGCTGCGTTTGCAGTAATCATTGGCAGTGGTGGGACAATGTTTTCTTCGACGGCTATTATGAGAAAAAATATTTCTATATTTGATGCAGGCGTAGGAACGAGTAACCTTAGAGCAAAAAAGAACAATTAGAGCACAAACGTATAATTTAACCTTTATTAAAAATACAACTTAAACAAAAATTTTGTAGTTATAGTAGATAATAACATAGAAGATAGATTGGATATGGACAATCAAACAGCGGAAATATCAAGGCGAATTGGTCTCAACTGGACTGCATTTCAAAAACTAGGATTCATTCTAAAAAACAGACATATCCCTATGACTTTAAAAAGAAAAGTGTACGAGAGCTGCATGCTTCCAGTAAGTACGTATGGGCTGGAAACCATGACCCTTACAAAAAATAGTCTTTGTCGACTCCAACGTTCTCAACGGGCCAGGGAAAGACAGATGTTAGGTATTAGTTTACGAGAACACATTAAAAGCGAGGTTATCAGACGAACAACAAGAATTACAGATATCAGTGAAAGAGTGGCAAAATTACTTAAATATAGACCTTGGGAGAGCAGAAGAAGTGTCGGAAGACCAATGAAAAAATGGACTGATGATATCAGGTTGATAGCAGGCAGTAGATGGCTCCATCTTGTACAGAATAAAGAGAATTGGAAGAAACTTGAAGAGGCCTATCTCAACCAGTAGAAAAGCAGTGGCTTATAAAGAAGAAGAACACTGAAGAAATGAAATTAGGAAAGCAGTCAGATAAGGATGTGTGTGATTACTGACCCTTTTCAATGTGTACTCAGAGAAAAATATGACGCAGCCACTCTTAGAAGAAACAATAGGGATAAAACAAACAAGAACGATAGCTACTCCTTGGAAATAAGAATCAGGATAGTACAGGTATGATGTAGAGCTAATATCAGTCTACGACTGAAAATAAGTTGAGATGTTGGGCGCTCTCAGTAATGTTCTACATCAGAAAAACATGGACCTTACAAAAACATTAAAACTTGGAGACGTTTAAGTTATAATTGAACAGCAAATTATTAAAAATTAAATGGATAGAGAAAATAGAAAAAGGAAAAAAAAAAAAACATAAAATTCTTATTATAGAGAAGAAACGGAAAATGTGGTACTTGGGAACTTTTGTTGTGCGATAAATTAATACAAAAGTGGACCAAAATACTGCGCGTTGCATCTGTTTGCAACTTCGAACATAATCGTTAACAAAATATCCCGACATTTCGTAGAAATTTACCAGACTTATTAATCCACTCTTGTATCTATAAAGTACGTTTTATTTAAAATATCTAATTATGAAGCTTTGATTAATGTTAAGGAGTTTAATTGAGTATATACCTCAGAACTGCGTGTTTGCGAGAGATTTTTCGGATTTTTTAAACTTTATATTAACCACTGATTTTATAACAAAATATTTTTTAGGTGTTGGAATAGTCCTAATAACAGTCAGTGGCGTAGCGTGGCGACTGACGTCCCACGACTCTTCAACGTGTAGGTCAATGCTTGGTTTCGGATCGACGGAATCTGTAGATGTTTGTACACGACGTTTCGTACCTCGTTTGCCGCCATCATACGGGAGGCCCCATCATCCGTATGCTGCAATGATGTATCCTGAATTTCAATACAGGTAAGTCTCCTATTTTCCAAAAAATTGGGTTTATATTTAATTGTTTGCATCTTTATAATGATATTTTGACACTAATATATATATATATATATATATATATATATATATATATATATATATATATATATATATATATATATACACTAGAACCCCGATTAACCGAGTTGCGATTATCCGAGCTCCGAATTAACCGAGACAATCTGAGGACCTGATTAACCGAGGTACGCGCGTCTATGCTGCGTATTAACCGAACTTCTAAAATATGTATGTACATATTTCCATTTAAAATCGTCGGGGCCTTCGGGGAATCCCCCTGGCCCGAGTAAGGGCTTCCCCTATTTATGTTTTTGGACTCTTTCAGCATGTAAATTTGCGTGAATGCAGTGCGTTATAGCGTTTACTACGAAGAAGTACGAGTATACTCACATAATTTATTTGGTTGGAGTTCTGGTAGTTAAGTGTAATTAATACGAACTGTTTAAATTTTTGATTGTCGTATTATAATGGAGCAAAATAGGCATAAAAGAATCGTCGTTCTTATTGAAGAAAAATTAAGAGCCATCAGGAGAATTGAAGCAGGAGAGATAATTAAAGTTGTTGCACGAGATTATGGAGTAGGTGAGGTAACAGTTGGAGATTGGAAAAGAAACCGCACAAAAATAGAAGAGTGGTGTATAAATCAAGCCTCGTCGTCCTCAGGAAGAAAATCAATGAAAACCGGCGACTATGAAAAGGTTAACGAATGTGGTTAACCAACAGAGATCAAAAGGTCTTGGAGATTGGAAAAGAAAACCGCACAAAAATAGAAGAGTGGTGTATAAATCAAGCCTCGTCGTCCTCAGGAAGAAAATCAATGAAAAACCGGCGACTATGAAAAGGTTAACGAATGTGGTTTAACCAACAGAGATCAAAAGGTCTTCTGTCAGGTCTAATTTTACAACAGAAAGCAATAATGATTAGTAGGCAATTCCCAAAGATAGATCAGTTTACCGCCAGTTTCTGGATGGTTTGACCGCTGGAAAAAACGGTACGGTGTACGACAACTGACTGTATGTGGTGAAAAACTTTCTGCTGATGTGTCATCAATTGAGAAGTTTAAGCAGAACTTTAAAAAGCAAATCGAAGATTGTGGATACACATGTGATCAAATTTACAACTGTGACGAAACTGGTCTGAATTATAAAATGCTTCCATCAAAAACATTAGCATCTCGACAGGAAAAATCAGCTCCTGGGCACTAACGAAGTAAGGAAAGATTGACTATAATGGTATGTTCCAATGCATCTGGCAAGCACAAAATCCCACTGATGGTGATTGGCAAGTCTGCACATCCAAGAGCTTTAAAAGACATCTCACCTAAAGCCCTACCAGTCTATTACAAAGGTCCGAAGAGCGCATGGATGGATGCGGCCTTATTTACTAACTGGTTTGAAGAAGAGTTCCTGTCATCTCTGACTAAATTTTTGTACAGAAACTGTCTTCCTATTAAAGCAATTTTGTTAATGGATAATGCCCCCTCTCACCCTGGAGAAGGACTTAATGTGGGCGAAATTGTTGTAAAATTTTTTCCTCCAAATGTAACCAGCATAATGCAACCAGTGGATCAAGGCATCCTCGAAAACATTTTAAAAAATTATAGGCGTTTATATCTTGAACATCTGTTAAAATACACAGAAAAGGAGGATATTATCAATGGGATGAGAAATGTTACACTGAAAAATGTTATTTTAGTAGTTAATCCTTAATACACAAAATATTTGATGTAAACAAGCAAAATTAGCGCTGAGACCCCGCATTGTTGTGTTATCAGTTAACATTATAATTATTTTTTTCTATCTATCACCTCTTTGCCTAAATAAGCCCTGTTTAGCCTTTTTTTGGATGGGTATCGGTGAGAATGTCGTAATAGTCGTCAACGTTGTCCATGTACCGAAACATACATTTGTAGTCGCGACATCTTTTGAGACAACGTGGTATGCCGCAACATGGTCTTCGCACAATACTAAAACTAAATACTAAATATGTATACGTTATTTTTAGGCCACCTCCACCAAGCTACCAAGCTTGGTGGAGGTATGCCGCAACATGGTCTTCGCACAATACTAAAACTAAATACTAAATATGTATTCGTTATTTTTAGGCCACCTCCGCCAAGCTACCAAGCTTCAATGCAAGAGTACAGATTAAGGTTACTTCTACTGGATAGAGGGAATACTCCTCAAATACAAGCAGGAATTCAGAATGCTGTCTCTCCCCCACCTACCTATAGGAGTCATGCTGGTAGCCTCCTGAGGTAAAGTTTTATTAAAACATTACTTTTTATGATAAAAAATCTGCCTATTTATAATCTTAAAGTTCAGTGTCAGATTTCCAAATCTTTAATGTTTGCTGTACAGGGTGAGTCAATGATAGAGTAAAGTTCATTATCACATTTTTTTGGAGAATGACGAAAAAATGTTAACTACGATAGTTTTAGAGAATGTTAATGTGCACAGTTTAAAATTGTTTTTTAAGTATACAGGGTATTTCAAAAAAGTTAGGCCGATATAATATATGTTTTTTTAAATGGAACATCCTATTTTCTAATTCATTTTTAAATTCTGCGTAAAATTTTATAACTTTTTTATTAATAATTTTATATACCTAAACCTAGTAGTTTTTCTAATATTTCAATTTTTTTTAAAAAAATACTAGTTTTCAGTTTTGTAAAAAATTGCCAGTAGCGACATTGTTTCTGAAGGTGGAATACTCATAATTAGTACGAGCGTTCTATAAAGATGAAGAAAAGGATATATGTAAAGAAATTTGAGCTAGATGCTACAAGGTGTTCAAAATAAATTTATGCATTTCCACTATTTTAAATTGAAAAATCTCAAATTTTTTAAATGGCACACCCTGTATATTATTATTTTTTCTGACAGATTTTACAAAACCCTCCAACTTTTGTTAAGTATGTCATATACCTATTTCTGATAGTTTTTGATTTATTTTGAATTTTTCAATTTTTACCCCTTATTTTTAATCTACTTACGCTATTGTGAAAGCATAAACAAATAGTTAGTAATAATTTTAATATAGTTTAACTTATCTAATGATTAATTATTATAACGTAATAGATGTTCAAAAATATGCCCGTCTACTTGAATACACATGTGTAGTCGTTTTACTATATTTTCCTTCACTTTCCTTAGGATAAAGGGCGTTATTGTCCTGCACGCATCCCGTATCTTATTTTCCATATCTACTGGTGTTGTAGGGGGATTCACATAAACATGATCTTTAATGTAGCCCCACAAAAAGAAGTCTAAAGGTGTTAAGTCACATGATCGAGGGGGCCACTGAATGAATCCATCCCTACCGATTCATTTTTTCAAAGTTATCAACTTCTTCAAGAAGCTGGAGTAATTCGTTTTGCAAAAAATTTAGATATCTAGGCCCGTTAAGCGGTTCGCAGAAAAAATATGGACCAATAATTCGAAAATTTAATATACCACGCGATACATTAAGCGACCAATGGTTTTGCTTTTGAACTTCCCGGACCCAAAATGGATTAACTGTTGAATAATAACGCATGTTATGGCTGTTAACTGCTCCATTACTGCGAAAAGTAGCTTTATCAGAAAACATTATTTTGGATAAAAAATTTGGATCAGTCTCTATTTCTCCATTCATGGTGGTACAAAAGTTTACTCGTCGTTCAGAATCTCGGTCTTGGAAGTTCTTGGTGTAGTTTCATATGAAAGGGATAATACTTGTATTTTCTCGTGGTGCGATTAGCCGTATATTGAGCTGTGTCAGATAAATAAGCTAGTTGACGGCTGCTGACCTGGGGATTATCTTCAACATGAAGTTAAATCTCCATTTCTTCTTCCTTATTCGTAGCATTCTGATTTACTACTTTCCGTTTCGTATACTCAACGTTACCACTACCATCAAACCGTTCCATTAAGCATTGAAAAGATTTTCTGCATGTTATACGTCTATTAGGGTACTTCGCTCCGTAAAGCCTTACCGCCAAAAGACAATTTTTTCGCGCCTCGCCCAGTATATAAACCATATCAATTAATTTATTTTTAGGAGAGAGAGAAATAATTTATTTTTAGGAAATTTACCTTTATACCTCACTTACTACAACAAATTAAACTATTTTTACTTATTTAATAGACATGTCAAAATTTGACAACGCCTACATTTTTGTTTTGTCTTGGCAACTATGATGTTATAGCGTAAGTGTACTAAAAACGAGGGTAAAAATTGAAAAATTCAAAATAAATCGAAAAATATTAGAAATAGGTATATGACATACTTAATAAAAGTTGGAGGGTTTTTGTAAAATCTATCAGAAAAAATAATAATATACAGGGTGTGTCATTTCAAAAATTTGAGATTTTTTCAATTTAAAATAGTCGAAATGTATAAATTTATTTTGAACACCCTATAGCATCTAACTCAAATTTCTTTACATATACCTTTTTTTCTATCTCTATAGAACGCTTCTACCAATTATAAGTATTCCACCTTCAGAAACAATGGGGCAACTGACAATTTTTTACAAACTGAAAACTAGTATTTTTTTTTAAAAATTGGAAATATTAGAAAAACTACTAGGTTTAGGTATATAACATTATTAATAAAAAAAAGTTATAAAATTTTATGCAGAATTTAAAAATAAATTAGAAAATAGGATGTTCCATTTAAAAAAAAAACATATGTTACATCGGCCACACTTTTTTGAAGTACCCTGTATACTGAAAGACAATTTTAAACTGTGCACCTTAACATTCTCTAAAACTATTGTATTTAACATTTTTTCGTCATTCCCGAAACAAATGAGATAAAGAACTTTACTCTATTGTTGACTCACCCTGTACAGATGTGGAATGCGAGCTAATCGACTTCTGTTACCTGCCAAAATTGATATTTGCTAAAAGGAACTTATTTCTTACGATCTTATAAATAAAAATTGACTTTTTATCAATTTTGTATGAATATACAAACTCAACTCAAACTTTTAATTTTTTTACCTTTTTACATTATTAATTTTTTAAACTTAAATGATGTTTTTAAAAATACTGAAAATAACAGTTTAAATTACTTTAGTATTTGATACAAAGTTGACGCAGTGTCAATAATATATGATACAGATTCACAATTCCTGTATACAATTTCTGTTAAAATAAGAATAAATAATAACATCATTTGTCTGATTCAGTAGCTCACGAATAAACTAAATGTAAGTTTATCCTGAATGTAATATTTATTACGAGTCAGTATATTACTACTAACTTTTTTAATTAATTCAATACGCCAGCCTGTAAAAAACTTTTAAATAAATGCATTTTTAATGAACAATGCGACTAATAGTCATATTGACGTGGTTGAACGATATGAATAAAATCCATATAATAAATGAGACCTTTACAGTTTTTCACACAAATAACTACTATTCTATAATTTTTAAACTACTCCAAATTTGTATTACTTTTAGGGTTCCATTATCAAGTAGAAGGGACGCCAACTACCAATCCGAATACAGTTGTCCGCCATCTTACCGATCTCAGAACAGCTCCAATCGGCCGGGTACTTTGCAAGGTTCCATTCTACACTCTCGAGATCCATCTTTAACGATGTCGGATTCTAATCAGGAATCGGTAGGTGTTTTAGTACAAGAAAAACCTCCCCTAAAACAAAAAAAAAAGACGATACGTTACCCTGTCATTTGTCCAACAGATATAAAACGTAGGCTGAAAAGTTTTTGGTCGAGCTACTTAAATGACACTTTTTTTGCAAAATTCAACTTTATTCATCAATATAGTCTCCTTCAAGAGCAATACAATCAGTCCAATGCTCTTCTAATATTTCTATACCTTTCTTGTAGAAGGATTTGTCCTTGCCTTCAAAATAGGTCTCAGTTTTCGGGATAACTTCTTCATTGGAGCCAAATCTGTTTCCCGCGAGCATTTTTTTGAGGTTTGCGGATAGATAATAGTCGCTGAGGGCCAAATCTGGAGAATACGATAATGAAGAAGCAATTCGAATTTCAAGCCATGCAATTTTGCCATCGTAAGCGTTAACTTGTGACACGGTGCATCGTCTTGATGAAAGACCACTTTTTCTTGTTCATTTGGGGCTGTTTCTTTGCGATTTCTGCCTTCAAACGCACCAGTAACTTTATATAATATTCGCTATTGATGGTTTTTCACAGTCGATGAAAATTATTCCAGGCGCATCCCAAAATACAGAGGCCAAAACCTGTCCAGCCGACTGTTGTGTCATTGGTCGCTTCGGACGGCTTTCACCGGCTGCTGTCTACTCAGCTGACTGCCGTTTTGATTCCGGTGTGTAGTGCTGGATCCACGTTTCACCCATTGTCACATATCGCATGAAAAAATCCTGTTTATTGTGCTTAAACAGGTCGAAACAGCGCTCAGAATCATCAACACGTTTTTGGTTCACTGTGAGCAAACGCGATACCCATTTCAAACAGAGCTTTTTCATGCCTGAATGTTCATTCAAAATAAGACTAACACATTATTTTGATATCTATAGGGTGTCAGCTATCTCACGCAATTTCACTTTACGGTCTTCCAAAACAATTTTGTGGATTTTTTTATGTTTTCCGGTGTAACCACCTTATTTGGGCGTCCAGAGCATTTGTGTCTGTACGACCGCGTTTACATTCAGCATACCAGTAAATGATGAGTGATTTTCCAGGAGCAGAGTCCCTGTAACACTTATCAAGCCATTGCTTTGTTTGAACGATATTTTTTCTCATCAAAAAACAGTGTTTAATCAACACGAAATTCGATTTTTCCCATTGTTTTGAAAATATCAAAAGTAGCGTCCCTAAAACCACTGTAACTTGTAAACTAATCGTCGAAATGTCATGAAATTTTGACACGTATCGTTATATGTATATATATATATATATATATATATATATATATATATATATATATATATATATATATAATATATATATATATATATATATATATGTATATATATATATATATATATATATACACATATATATATATATATATATATATATATATATATATATATATATATATATATAATATATATATATATATATATATCAATCGGTTTTATAACGTCTTCCGTCTTCCGATGCCTAATTTCCACTCCTCCCGTTTCTCCATCCCTCCTCCTCCAGATCTCTCTCTAGTACTTCCTTGTTGATTCCTGCTCTCCAGCTTTGGCGTGGTCTTCCTCGCTTTCTTTTTCCATGAGGGTTCCAATTTAAAATCTTTTTAGGTAGTCGGTCTTGTGACATTCTCTGTACATGTCCGTACCATACCAACTGTTGGGTTCTGATTTCGTCCACTATATCGTGCTTTATTTCTAAAGCTCGCCTTATCGTGTCATTTTGTATGCGGTCTTTTCTGGATTTTCAGGCTGCTCGTCTCCAGAAATCCATTTCTGTAGCTTTTAGTATTTTTTCTGTTCTTTCCTTTAATGACCACACCTGGGAGCTGTAAGTTATTATACTTTTCACTATTGAGTTGTAAATTCTCTTCTTATTTTCAATGGTTATGTTTTTGTCCCATAGTATACTATTAAGCATTGCAATCGCTTTTCTTCCTTGGATATTCCTCTCGAATATTGCTTCTTCCACTGTTCCGTCCCTAGGTATTCTCGTTCCCAAATACTTATAACTGGCACAGTGTTTGATGGTGTGTCCTGTGGCCAGTTTCAAGTCCTGCTGCTGTCCTCCGACGCACATGTACTCGGCCTTTTTAATATTGACTTCTAGGCCCCATTTTTCATATTCCTCCATAAGTTTTTCGTGTCATGTATTCCATATCATCGATGTCCTGAGCGACTACTACCTGGTCATCTGCGAATAATAGCGTGTACAATGTAGTATCGTGATCCAGTGGTAATCCCATACTGCTACATTTCCTTTTCCAGTTCTTCAGGGCACTCTCCAAATAGATTTTAAATAGCGTTGGGGATATACAGCAGCCCTGTTTGAGACCTTTTGTGACCGGGAACCCTGTTGTTATACCATATTTGGTTTTCACACTACTTCTTGCGTCTTGGTATAAGGATTTCACGGCTTTAGTTATTTCGGTGCTTACATTACTCTGTTGTAGTGTTTCCCACAATCTCATTAGGGGCACGCTGTCGTAGGCCTTTTTTAAATCAACAAACAAGACATGGACTTCCTGATCAAATGCGGTTTTCTTTTCTAGGATTTGTGTCAGTGAGAAGAGATGGTCTATTGTGGATCTTCCTGCTTTAAAGCCTGCCTGTTCTTCAGCTTCTACGTCCGCGTATTCCGTTTCTATTCTATTTTTAAGTATTTTTCCGTATATTCTGCTAATAGATCCTGTAACCGTTATTCCCCTATAGTTATCGCAATTATTTTTGTCTCCTTTCTTATGAATTGTTGATATGTATGATATTTTCCATTCCTCAGGTACTTCTGATGTGTTAATGCATCTTTGGAATAAGTTCCTCAAAGCGCTAAATAGCTTTTCAGTTCCGTATTTTACTATCTCTCCTGGGATGTTTCCTGGTCCTGGAGCTCTACCATTTTTAGCGTTTTACATACTTCTTTAACTTCTGATGTTGTTATCCTTATTAAGGATCCTCGTATAACTATATTTGGGTTTCCATGTTGGGTACTTTTGAACTCTGGTCTATCTTCTGTTAGCATATTTGTAAAATATTGGTTCCATTTTTCTGGTGTTATTGGTGAGAAGATTTCTCTTTTCCGTTCTGTTCTCATATTTTTAAGAAGTCTCCAGCTTTCTGTGCTTTTTCTTCCTCCTATGTAAGTGTTGAGTCTTGAGCATGTCTTTTCCCATTGGTTGTTCTTTTTGTCACTAATCATTTTGCGTACTCTAGCTTGGGATTCTTTGTATTTTACTTTGTCGTTTGTTCTCTTTGAACTTAACATTATGTTATATTTAGTATTAATATCAAATGGCTCGTCTTGTATTACTGGCGGTAACTGGCCTGCACTCTCGCTTCTGATAAAAATACACACAACTTAGAATGAAAGAAAACCGAAGGAAGATTACATTAATAAAATTCCCGAAACGTTGTATAAGTTCTATAAATCTCAGAATCGTGAGGTTTTAATAGAAGTAATTTTAAACCATGTACATGAAGACAACCCAGCTGTTATACCATATCATTTTTCCTAAATACATAAATGATTTTACTAATGCCGTCTCTCGTATAAACCCAACTTTATTTGCATACGACACCACCCTTCTAATATCGTGCCCATATATAAAAACTCACCTGGAAAGTTCACGAGCCACCCTCGACCAAACCAAAGTGTGGTTTATTCAAAATATCTTTTCTTTCAATGTCAATAAAACAGTAAATACAGTGACTCACAGCTTAAATGATGCAGTCGCTATAAGAAAAGACTATGCCTCTTTATTTATTTGGAAAAAACAACTTATTGAAATTAAATTAGTAAAGAGTCTTCTAAAAAATATGAATTACTTTTTGTCTTAAATATGCCTTACTTAATTAACAATATATAATTAATTAAAATGCGATTTTAACGTCACAGCTTAAATGATGCAAAATTCAATATACCAAAATTATTAGAGAAAACAAACTGTAGAATTTGGCATCTAAGATCAAGTTTTACATTCGTAATAGAGTTTGTTTTGCGAAATACGGATGTTTACAACACAGATATTTCCCCATATATCCGAGAGTCCTGAAACTCTCTGTATGTTTGCTCTTACAACACTCTCAAACGCCTATATTTTTTAATGACATTTAGCATAAGGATCCCGGAGGTTCAGAGTAACATACATGCAATACTTTAACCACTGTACAATCTATTTTTATAGGAGAAAAACTCCATACTAAGAAGACTAACACAAAAACAAAGGCAAAGTGATAATTTCAAATTTATTTATTGGCCGAACACACACCCTTCAGGGAAATCTTCAATCAAACACGCTAAAATGATAGAGGTCCTATATGCCGACCGCATATCCGGTTTGTATTAACATCAGACATCAAAAGTAAAAAATCGAACAAAGCCTATCGGAGGACACTTCTATTAAGAAAGGAGTGCGACAGGGATGTATGTTGTCTCCGCTTCTCTGCAACCTCTATTCGGAGGCTGTTCTCAAAGAAACTCTAGCCCAGATTACAACGGAAATTAAAATGAATGGCATCACGATTGACAACCTAAGATATGCAGACGACACGATTATTGTGGCTGATAATTTACCCGATCTGCAGAGCATGACGAATCTCATAGTTCGTCGGAGTGAGCAATTTGGACTACATATAAATATAACAAAGACCAAACTGGTTGTGTTTTCAAAATCACACGTTGATGCAAATCTTATTGTTAATGGGCAGAAAAATCAGCAGGTTTTGTTTTTTAAATACCTGAGAACACTAATTATTAGCCAGTGTAATCCAAAAATAGAGATTAGATCGAGAATCGAGCAGCATATTATCAATAACGGCTTATAATCTTCTGGACATTGATTCAACTAACTTTCTAGTATACTCCGGGGAAATAGTGTTCCATGCTTCAGTAATTTTTCCTTTTAATTCAGTTCGATTTGATATTGGGGCACTATTTACTTTATTTTTTAATGTCAGCCACAAATTTTCAACTACATTTAAGTCTGGTGACTGGGCTGGTGTTTTAATAACATTTGGACAGTTATAAAGCAACCAACTGCGAACTCGAAATGACGTGTGCTTTGGATCATTGTCGTGATAGAACCGATAATTGTTTTTAATATCTAATTTTTGGGCACTAGCGACGAGATGCTGCCTTAGTATATCCAAGTACACATATTGGTTCATATTCCCTTCGACGAAATGCATGTTACCTACTCCCGCAGATGACATACAGCCCCATAACATCACTTCACCTCCACCGTGCTTTACCGTAGCTTTCATATTTTTCAATTTTAATTCTTCGTTAGACTTTCTCCACACTGATATTTTTCCATCGGACCCAAATAAGTTTATTTTGGTCTCATCAGCAAATATTACTGAATTCCAGAAGTTCAAGTCTTTATTAATATGCAAAATGGCAAATTCCAATCTCACGCGTCTATTTCTTTGGCTAATGAAAGGCTTATTTCTAGCAGTTCGACCATGTAAATTATTATTTCGCAAGATCCGTCGAACTGTTTCGGGGTTACACCTTTTTCCAAACTGTCTTTCCACCTCGGCGCACAACTTTTGCGCACTTTTTTTTGGATTATTTGATACCTCTCTTAAAATCCATCTTTCTTCACGTTCATTGAAGATCTTATTTTGTAGCCAACCTTGACTTATTCTCGACTCTATTTTCATTCCGGTAACGTTCAATGACATGCTGAACAGTTGACGTACATTTATTTACCATTTTGGCTATGTCTCTTTGGCTGTATCCATTCCTGTAATGAGTAATAATTGAATTTCTCTCAGAAATTGTAGTTCGACGACCCATTCTTAAACAATTTCGTTTTATTGAATAAAAAAATGTCAAACTAAACAAAAAACAATTGCACTAAGAAATCAAAGCAACGCCGCCTTCGTAAATTTCAAAATGCGATAAGTTTTGACCCCTGTTGTTATTTTGCATCATTTAAGCTGTGACGTTAAAATTGCGTATGATTTGATTAATTATTTATTGTTAATTAAGTAAGACATATTTAAGACAAAAAGTAATTCATACTTTTTTAGAAGACTCTTTACTAATTTAATTTCAATAAGTTGTTTTTTCCAAATAAATAAAGAGGCACTGAGACCAGTTAGTCTTTTCTTATAGCGACTGCATCATTTAAGCTGTGAGTCACTGTATATTTTTTCTGAACGATCTGTAAAAAACATTGAATATGGTGAATGCGCTAGATTTCTCGGAATGCACAAATTGAATTGGATCATTTGGCTGCTAATCTTTCAAAATATATTAGAGTTCTTAGATCACGAAAAACTAGTCACTTATTTCTGTTGGTCTGTCTGTCGGCATGTTAGTCTGTCGAATGAAATGAGATATCAATTTCAAACTTGATACATATGTAACAAATCCTCCTTGGTTTTAAGCATAGAGATATTAGAATGGAAGAGAGAAAGGATATAGCCCGCTGTAAGTGAAACCGTAAATCCTTAAAAAGAGAAGGAAATAATATGAGTCATTCTGTCTCTCTTACTCGGCGCACGCCCACAACACTCTCGCACGGGTACACACGCTCACAATACTAAGTTAGAGTGCGTACCCGTGCAAGAGTGTTGTGGGTGTGCGCAGAGACAGAATGACTCATATTATTTTTTCTCTTTCTACAAGCGCCACGCTTCTCGCGAGAACTTACCTCCTCTCTTCTATTATCTCTATCATAGACGTAGAGGATGGACTGAGTGTTCCGTATCCCGCTGTGAAGTAAATATGAACGCAAAATTGTGAGAGATATAAAGCGAATGAGCGGCCAATAGCTGTCCCTTTCTGGAATGCTGCTAAAGCTACCGCGCTCTTGAAAATAATATTTCTAAGTCTTCTATTTGAACTATAATCGGGTGGGAACTTTTCTCGCCTTGAAGTCTGTCTCGGAGTACTCTCTTTTCTCTCTCTCCTCAGCCTATAGTCATCCGCTCCTAAATGAAGGCGTCTTCCAATATTTTCCACGTCATTCTGTTTAGGGCTGTTTAGATCCAATTTCCCCCCGCAGTTTTCTGGATGTCATCGCGCTACCTTTTTGGAGGTCTTCCAACACTTCTTTTGGTTTGTCTTGGACGCCAATTTATCATTTTGCTGGTCCATCTTTCTGAGCTTTGACAAGTTATATGGCCAGCCCATTGCCATTTGAGTTGAGCTACTCTTCTGAGGACATCCGTCACGCACGTTCTTCTTTTAATTTCCTCGTTCTGTATCCTGTCTCTCAGGCTAATTCCGAGCATAGATCTATCCATTGCTCGTTGTGTCACTTGAAGCTTCTCATCGGTTTTTCGGGTGAGACCATACGTAAGGACCGGCAGAATACATAAATCGTATGTTTTACGTTTAAGATTTATTGGGATTTCTCTAGATTTAAGTACATACCCCAACTTGCCGAACGCAGCCCAACCTTGTCCTATTCTTCTAGTTATTTCAGAGCTTTGATTTTCTTTACCAAGTTGTATTTTGTGTCCCGAGTAAATATATTGTGATACGGTTTCTAGTGTTTGGTTTCCTATGTTTACCTGAATATTTTCCACACTCATTATTTTTGTTTTATATAGATTCATGTCGAGTCCGATGCTTAAGGATGCCTGATGCAATTCTTCCAGCATGCTCTGAATTTCCTCCGTCTTATCGCTTATAATCACTATATCGTCTGCGAATCGTAAATGGTTTAGACGCACACCATCTATATTTATGCCCCTGGATTGCCAATTTAAACTCTTAAAAATGTCCTCTAAGGCTAGTGTGAAGAGTTTAGGGGAGATAGTATCGCCCTGACGTATGCTTTTGTTTACCAATATCTTATCTGTCTTTGTATCTTCGTCCAGTGTTATTTGGATGGTCGCGTTTTCGTATATGTGTTTGATGAGATTTGAATACCTGGTGTCTACTCTTGCGTTGTCTAGAGCTCTCAATATTGCCTAAGTTTCGACCGAGTCGAAGGCCTTTTTGTAATCTACAAATGCCAGGTGCCATGGTATGTTATATTCTGTGGTCTTCTCTATGAGAGTGCGTACTGTCTGCAAGTGGTCAAACGTACTAAAACCTTTTCGGAAACTTGCTTGTTCTACTGGTTGATACGAATCCATTTTTTGAGTTAATCTATTTGTTACTATTTTTGTTAGCAACTTGTATAAGTGTGATAGTAGACTAATAGGATGGTAGTTTTCTATGTCATTTCTATCTCCTTTTTTGTATAGCAAAATAACCTCGGCGTTGTTCCATTTTGTTGGAATTCTTTCTTCGGCTGTTGAGTAGGATTCGTACACTCTCTACTAGATATTCTCCTCCCATTTTTAACATTTCAGTGGTGATTTAATCTTCTCCTGGACAATTCGGAGATTTCATTTGGTTGAGCGCTGTTCTTACTTCATTGGTATCTATCTCAGGAATTTCCTCCAATATTTTGAATTTTCCGTCTGTTGTACTGATGACCTTGGGACTTGGAACTGTAGAGATGCTTATAGAAGTCCTGAACTATGGCAACAATTTCCGTTCTACTATTAACTACGGTACCACTGTTGTTCTTCAATTTACTTAATTTCATTCTTCCATTTGATAAGTGGTATTTTAAAACTTTCATATTTTTGTTGTTTTCAATAGTATTCTTTACCAACTTTGTGTTGTATTCTCTTAGATCTTTTCGAATGATCTTGTCTATTTCTCTATTTATTGTCTTATAACTCTCAGCTTCCCTATCTGTTTCTCTTCTCATTTTGATCAGATTTTTAGTAGTTTGGCTAAACTTGCCGATGTTCTTTTGTTTAGCACATATTTGTTTTGTTGCTACTTGTATGCTACTTCTTATGGTTTTACTTAGATCTTCCATTTCCATGTCCCTTGTTTATTACAGCCTTACAGAAAAGAGACGGGTATTGGCGCACAGTCGCTTTATCTCTTTCTAGAGAGTGGTCAATTTTGTGAAGTTAATGCTCAGTCCATCCTCTATGCCTATGATCTCTATGGTTTTAAGTCGCTCAAGTGCGTTTATAGCCCATAAAATTGAAAAAACAGGCAAAAAACCGTTTTTTTTTTTTTTAAATTTTATTGACAGATCGACTAAGTGAACCGATCGACTTGAAACTGTCAGAAAATATGCCTTTTGTTATAATAAAAATACCCTGAAGTTTTGGTACAAGAATATTGAACCCAGTGGGTACAAGAATATTGAACCCAGTAGGCACAATTGAATTTGTTATTTAAAATTTGAATTGTCCGCCATTTCATGCCATTTGGTCCAAAATGGATCTTTTTTTTTCAAAATTTAGGTCCCGACGCCAGTTTTCCGATGCCATCAAAACAAAAATTTTTTTTGAATCATTTTAACCGTTTTTTTTTACATTCGTATATTAATTAAATAAAACCAAATGCATTTTTTCGGTCATTTTGAAAAAAAATTGAAATTTTTTTATCATATTTGGTAGAAATTGCGAGACCTTTATTAAAAAGAAAATAGTTTCGTTAACAATTTTTGTTGTCAAGGGAAGTCGATAAATTTTGAAATGTTTTAATAATAATAATATGACAGTTTTTCCTGGTTTTTTATTGAATAAGAAACAAATTTTATGCATAAATATTTATAGTAAAACATATAAGGTGGAAACGGAATGGGGGAGGAGATTATAGGGGGTTGCTTTCTATATATCTTGTTTTATATCCTTTTCTAGGGTTTTCAAGTCTACGAATCTAAATATTAGGTTATTTTTCATCGCTTTCACGTTCAACCCGTTTAAAGAGGGTGAATGGGGTGGATGTAGTTTAATATTGTATAATTTCAATAGTAGTTTGAGATATATTAATCTACTGGACCAATTTTAAGCATAATATTTATAGTAAAATATGTAGGGAGTTAAAGGGTTGGGTAGGAAGCTAATGAGATTGCTTCCTATATATGGTATTTTTCGGAGTGTGTGGCGCCGCACAGTGGGGAAAAAAAAAAGAAGAGAAAAATCGTGTTTCAAAATTGTCTAGAGCCTTCAATTTTGGTTCGATTTGGACGATTTTTTTTTTAAATTGAAGCTTATTAAATTCCGAACAAAGTTGTCGGGGCCGATTTTGCAATTAAACTTTTGTTTCACAATGGCGGACGTCTTCAAAATGGCTTGGTTACCATTTCTTATATATAGACAACATTTTATATAAGAGTATGTTAAGGTTAGACATATTTATTTTTCTTATTTTTCTAGTCTATTCCTATAATTCAGTAGTTCTGTATATGTACTAAAGGGTTTTCTCGTTAATAAAGATTATTATTACTCTTACAAAATACACGCAGAGAAATGCTAAAATAGGGACAGTTAAATATTTTGCTGCATTAGCCACTGTTTAGCAACAGCAGCCACTTTTTTGCTACAACAGCAAACAATGTGGCTAGTGCAGCAAAATATTTAGCTGTTCCTATTTTAACAAAACGTTTTAGCTGTTGTAGTCATTTTCTAGCTGTGTGAGCTGTCCTTTTCTGCGTGTATCGCTGTTTTTTGTATCTGCTAGAAAATTGTCTACGATACTTAAAATTTACAGCAGCAATATTCTAGCAATAACTGCATGAAAATTTAAATCCCGCAACTAAACTTGAATAACTTGAATGATCTGACTGCCACAGTCTAAATGCCACAGAGAAACTTTCTTGCTCGATTCAATTTTGGCATCCGCATATTTGATTTGTCATTTTAAGTCAATTGTTGAAACATATTTATAATTAACAACCTTAAAGAAATTATTTATGCAAATGTTATGGATATAAAAATAATAATGGTACGTTTATTCATATTTATAATACTTTTATTGTTCATGGCAGCCATTTTGGGTTCATTATTATTAATCTTGTAACTGTGATATTAGATATATTATCTGCGACATAAAAAAACATACATACACGCATTTTAGCACAACTTGGTTTGAAACTGTAAGCGTTTTCTGTGTCTCAGTCGCTATATAATCAGAAACCAAAGTCCGCCATTTTGAAACAAAAGTTTAACTTTGTTCGGAATTTAATAAGCTTCAATTTAAAAAAAAATCGTTCCAAATCGAACCAAAAATGAAGGCTCTAGACAATTTTGAAACACGATTTTTCGTTTTTCCCCACTGTGCGCCGAGGAATCTGAAAATTAAGTTATTAGTGTTCCGTACGGAACACTTATAAGATCATTTCGGTGTCTGTCTGTCTGATTTTCTCCGAAACTATTTGTCATAGAAAGTTGAAATTTGGTGATAATATAGGAATTGATGGCCTCATCAAAGCCGTGTAGTTTTGAAAGTCAAATTTTCACTTAAGGGGTTAGTTTTGGGGGGTGAAATCGGAAGTAAAACAAATTTTTTTTAGTAGGTCATCGAGTGTGGTGTCAAATGAAAGCACGAGTAAAATATATATATATAATGTCGCATACTTTTTTTTGTATTATTTTTAAAAAATCGCAAAAAATCGCTGTCCCCCCACCTTATCTCGAAAAGTACTGATCAAAAAATTTTGAAAAAATTCTGGAATATTCTCCAGGGGGTGTAGATTGAACGAAAATTATTATGAGTGCATTACCTTCAATAATTTATCTGGTATATAAAAAAACAAAAATTTCAAGGTCATCAATTTTCAGTAAAGATTGGAAACAAACTTTGTTGAAAACTCATTTGGGGTGTGTTTTGTGAAGTCACTGATCATTTTATACCACCGTAACAACATGTTTTATTTTAAAAGCAATCAACGTACGGAACACTAATTGTGCAAGTTCAACTTGCACTTGACCGGTTATTTTTTCATTACTTTCAATTTGAATGGGGGAAGAAAAGATTTTGACTGAAACTAATTTACTTCTGGCATAGTGTTTTTACGTTCTTTGGTTTTTTACGTCTTAGTGTTCTTAGATCACAAAAAATATATATTCCCTTTTGCATCGATCTGTCTATCCGACTGTAAGGCTGTCGGTTTGTCGGTCTTACGGCATCATAATACTTGAACGAAATATTATTATAATATTTGAAATAGAAATGAAACCTATTGTGTTTGAGAGATATCTTTTCTAGGAAGGAGAATGAAAGGGGTGGGTGTGTATATTGTACGATTTTATTCATATTAAGGAAATTTACTTTCTTTTTACCTGAGGAAGTCAAATTCGCTTTACGGATTTTTTAATTTTAGGTGGTGAACGTCGTCAATATACTAGGCAGCACAGAAGAGGACATAGCTTTAGACAATATTACTTTGGACTCCCTAAAAATGGAACCCGAATCGGCCGACATTAACCCGTTGAAAATGCTCCTCAAAGGAAGTCAAAGCGATCTAGAAGGTTCTAAAGATGGCAATCTAGTGACCATTGTACAAACTAGTGATCAAAATCCTGTGATCGTCACTGTGAGCGGCTGTTCGTACGAAAATAATTCTAATGTTCAAATTACCGAAATACCTTCGGAAATGGAGATTCTGGCGCATTTATAGTTGAAGGGAATTGTTTTTGTATAATTTTCAGGTTCAGTAGTGATATTATAGCCCGGTCGTCAGAGGTAAATGTAGGACGAAAAGCTCTCATTAAATGTTAACAGGCTGAGGCTGAGGTTTTTTTGAATACGATAAAAAAGTTTACTGCTTTAAGGTGTACGCTAAGCCTCCAAAATCGAAAATAAAATAAAAAATTCGGTTTTTCGCAATTATTTCGAAAAGTAAAAAAATGATATCTAAAAACTAATAGCACCACGTGAAAAAACGGGAAATTTAACAAGAAAATAGTATATAGATTTTTTTTAGTTTTACCGTAATTTAAAAAAAATATTTAAAATAAAATGGCTGGTTTAATCTCTTCAGTTGTAGTGGGAATCATGCCTCCAACCTCATTTGTGATTAAATTAACGTTTCTGTATACCCCCAATTATTTTCAAATTGACTATTAAGAGGTTTTTCGAGGTGCTGATTAAGAATCCGATAACAGATTTGAAAAATTCAAAACGGCAGATCCAATATGAGGGCCAGAGAGTACATAATTTATTTAATTTCTTTGTACCTGCATGTTTAAATGAAATATAATACTTTTATCTTTTATTTCTCACTTTTAAATATATTTTTTTAATTTTAAGTTTAAGTTGTATGATCAATAATAAGCAAAAAATACGTTTATCATAAACACTTTTTAAGAGCAAAATTACAAAAAAAGAGAAAATTTTTTAATGATTTTCTAATATCAAGTATACTTTTAACCGTAACCTAAAAAAAAATTGTCCGACTTTTTTGACCAATTCGTACTACTTTGAACGTAAAATTGCTGGCAGGACTGTAGTGCGCTGCAGGCATATTTTCATATTTTAAAACTCAGTTTTTAAATAACACAGACAATGTGGGTATTTTTATTTATTTTTATATTGAAAAGTAATGATTTTTTTTTTTTATGGGTCTAGCACACGTGCTGCAGGGAAGTCCCTAAAGCGCTCCAGGAGCGGCACGAGTGCGGAAAAAAAAGCGATTCACGTTGTTCTTGAATCGCTGTAAATTGTACCTTTTTTTTTTTTTTCGGTGGGAAACACAGCGCTGGGCAAATTATTCCAAAGGGATGACGTTCTCCATATAAAAGATTGCTTGAAAAGCGTTGTACGCGGAGTAACAAGCTGAACCTCATACGGATGCGAAGCACCAGCGCGACGTGTATTTCTGACATGCACCGCTTTGGGAGGAATTAAGCGGGCTACATCCTTCGAACACTTTCCATGAAAATACTTGTAGAACAGACTCAAGTCGCCAACCGTTCTTCGATGTTCCAGCGAATCAAGGCCGCCGGTCAATTCCGGGTCCCCAATCAGACGGACCGCTCTTCTCTGAACAGAATCCAACAAATGCAGTGTATGTTTGGGAGCGGAGCCCCAAACGTGGGAGCAGTATTCCATAGTTGGTCGAATTTGGGCTTTGTAAAGAATTAACAGTTGTTGTGGGGTGTAAAGCTTTCTGGTTCTAAATAATATTCCCAACTTTTGAGAAGCTCTCTTTGCTATGCCTGCAACATGTTCATGCCAAGACATATTTGCTCCCAAACTAACCCCCAACAAATTGAGCGACGATGCTAGGGGAATGGAGTGCCCCGACATAACTATGTCGGGTTCAGCAACGTTAACTTTTTTAGAAAAAACTGCCGCTTGGGTTTTTGTAGCGTTAAATTCCACTTGGTTACTGTCACCCCAAGATAGAATTTCTTCCAGGTCTTTGTTAAGTTGAACGACCTCCTGCTGTCTGCGGATATGCGCCTGAGCAGCTGATGTCCGAGCGTTCAAGGTGAATGAAGAGACAAGCGTACTGTCATCTGCAAAGCTGTAGATTGGATTCCTGGTCTTTTCCAGCAGATCGTTAATTGTAAATGAGAAAGAGAGTAGGAGACAGTATGGAGCCCTGGGCACACCGGCGTTGATAGTGAGGGTGTGAAATCCGTCGACTGCCACTCGTAAAGAACGCTCTCTGAGGAAACATGAGAGCCACAAACAGAACCTTTCAGACATACCATAAGAGCGTGACTTAGCCAACAGTCCATCGTGCCATTTACTGTATGCCCGTTAAAATCATGCAAACAAAAATTTCGTTTTAAATTTTACAAATTAAGAAGCAACAGTAATAAAAACTATTAGTATCATCGGAAAGCTGAAAGTCTTCTCTTCAAAAAGCTATCTTTTATTTTTTTTTTTTACACTCTGGAAACAAGTAATATCGATTAACTTTCAAGCGGTGCGCGTAGGCTTTCAAATTAATCTGTTTGACGCGCTACACTTTTTGAATTCTGACACTAATAAAAAAAAATCATGGAAAAAACTATACACTTTTTTTTTTTGTAAAATTTTCCACTTTTTCACGTGGTGCTATTAGTTTTTTGATATCTTTTTTATTTTTCGAGATATTACCGAATTTTTCATTTTGGATTTTGTGGGTTTAGTGGCCATCAAACTCTAACAAACTTTTTTTTGTCGTATTCTCCCTCCAAAAAACTACCTGTGTGCCAAAAGCAGCCTGTTAACATTTAATGAGAGCTCAAAACCCCTGTCGACTGTGCTAATAGTAAATATATTGAAAAAAATCAATAAAAAAGTTTCTTTGGCTACGCTGTTTCCAACTAAAATAACGTTCACTATATTAATCAGATGTTTGTTAATTCTAACTTTGAAAAGATCTACGATTTTTTCCTACAAATTCAGCAGAACAGGAGTTGTATGACAATAAATAAACCCTGGCCTTATCCAAATTATTAAATTTGTCCGTCAGAGTAGAAAAAAGCGCGGATGTTTTGTCGCCCGACCGAAAACTCATTTTAATGTTGTTATATAATATCTCAAGAGTCTCACCCATAATCGTAGTTATTTTTCCCAGTGAAGGTAAAGAGATGTTGAGTTTAAAAGGCAACTTATCACGATCGGCAACTTATCACGATCGGCAACTTTAATTTGAGAATTCGAATTAAAACTTGTTTTTACTTAAGGTTTTGTTGACAACGTCAACTGGAAAGCCATTTTGTCTAATAAATTAAAAACATTCTACCAGTAAGTAATGGAGAAAACTATTGACGGCAGTTAATTTATGGGGGGATATTGTGTGTCAATTTTGAATGTGCGTCAACTGATGAGAAAGGAAGAGAACATAACGAACGATAAAATATGGTCTAATTATTTTATTTGAATCCAGCGTTAATCTCAACATTTTATCACTCCTTGTGAGATTTACATCGAAAGTACAGAAATAATACCCTTGAAATTCTATTTTGCGCTCAGCCACTGACCTTTGGAAGCTTTAAAAATTGCACTAGTATTTTAAGAACTGTACACTTTGGACCTTTAAATGAGCAAAAGTAACATCCATGAAGCAATATTTTTTGATATAACAAGGTATTTTTTGGTATTAAAGGGAAAATAAATTTACAACGTATGTCATTTAAAGTAAAGCCGTGGTTCTCAACCTTTTTTAATCGCGACCCGAGATTTTTTTTAAATATTTGCGACTCCCTTTTTCATCCGCTATTTTATTTTTTATTATTCTCTGCTCGGCGGAATGTCAAGCTGTCCGTCTCGAAACTTCCCTCTTTTACACGTTTCTTCGAGAGGCAACGGAGTGTCGCGATCGCTACAGACTACCTGGCTAGCTTGCCCCAGTCGGATTTCGCTAGGCATAAGGAGAGGTGCGTGCTCCAAACGTCCACTAATTACGTCGCATATCTCGTGTGTGGCCGAGCATAAATAAATTATTAACATTTTAACACCTACCTTTAAACTTTAAAATTTAATTTTTGTTTTTAAAATTGATAACTGGCGACTGCCCAAAACAGCCACAGCCTTGTGGGTCGCGACCCACCGGTTGGGAACCAAAGAAATTACTTTCTGAAGTTGTTTAGGACATCATCAGCCATTTTGGAAATTCGTTTTAATACTTCTATCTTTATTTATTTGTCATACTGAAGACAAAAATGTATACAGCTAGTCATACTTTCTATCAGTACTGGAAACTCAAATATTGAAATGAATATTTATATAACAACTACATACAGAATGCTATAAAACCATATATAGTTATTTAAAACTTATGTCATCGTTCTCTTGCAAATAATTTAATCGTTTAGACCATTCATCGATGACCCAACCCAACTTTCGAACTAGGTACCATACAGTTTCAGGGCATCCAAATTTCAGCGTCTAATTAGATGAGCCGTTTCTTCGAGAATATCCCAGTCTGTGGTCACGTGGGACGAAATCTGGACTACCAGAAGGCCAGTTTTCAGCTATAATAAATGATGAAACATTGCTTTCTAGCCAGCGATGTGTTGTCTTAGCCTGTCTTGTTCTCCTTGATATTTCCATTCAAGAATAATTAGTAACTCGTTCATACGTCATCTTTACTAAATCCCTTTTAATAATTTAAAACATCATTCATGAAGCGATATTTATTCAGCTTTTTGTTTTCTCAGGGAATTTCTATCCATACAAAAACGCACAGTTGTGATAATTTCTTTTGTCTAAGTAGGACAATTACGACCTTGTTGCGATCTATCAATAACATTCTGAGTTTCTTTCTACCTTGCAATAGTTTTGTAAACCATCCGTTAGATAACTGGCAACGATTTTAATAACGAAAAAATCTCCCGTGCACTTTTCTCTACTAAAACTACTGTACCGTTTCCGCACTTTCTCCATTTTTCGACGATGGATGAAATGATGTTCTCACTTGTGTTCGTTGCCTCTGCACTCATAAAAAATGACATAACACGTTCGTAGTGGTACCACCGGTTTGCAATTTGTGTTTCCGACTGTACGCCTAATTTTGTAGACGATCTGTCTTCTGTCGTGAGCTGTTTAAGTTAAAACGAGACTTGCATCAGCCAGAAATATAAATGGTTGTATCTTACCGGTTCTTTCTGCTAGTGCTGTAATAAGTAATTTGAGTTTCTTTCTTATTTCTGTCGATTCTGGCGCAGCTGATGAGTCGTGAGTCAACGAAACACGTCCCGAGATGGCTCGATAGGTGAGAGACCAGTAAGTAGCTGCTGAAATATGGACTTTATTTAATTTTATTAGTTGTTATTGATTTTTGTATATGTAGGATAGAATCCTAATAATCGCGCTGCCTAGCGGTAATCGTTAGCAACTGCGACAGTGTCTTTGTTAAAAAATTCCTGTGGCTTAAACAGCCCACGACATAGAGCAGCTGCATCTTCCAAATAAGTTTTTTGTCGGTGTCGTTCTCTCCTGACACTGGATTTTTATGTAGTTGCTGAATTATCGGTGAATTACAGTTACAACCATACTAATGGGGCCATTAGGTGGCCGAAATTGTATAGAGAAAGTGAGAACCATAGACATGGGTATGATTTACAGCAAGAATATCTCATCGGGGGTTTCACAACTATCCAAACATTTTAATTTCTTTATAATACCATAAAATCTCGCTACATAATCCTAGTATGACAAGAAATCGTGCGAATTGGATGTTCCACTGTTACTACAAACGTAGTACACCCATGTAATATACAGATAAAATTTTAAAAATATAAAATAGACATTGAAAAACCAGTTACCGAGTTTGTAAAAAAGTTCATTTAAAATTTTTAAACGTGTTGTTCTGTACGAACAAGAATTACTAAAAAATACTCATAATTTTTAGCTGTGTTATATAAAAATAACTTTTTGAGTAATTGTTCAATTGAACTACTCTATTAAATAAAACTGTATTTTTGTTCTGGAGCAGTCTGCAAAGGACGTACATATTATGCGATTGCTCCGGATCAGTAAACCAAAAGAGTCTTTTGATTTAAGTTGTGCCCAAGAATATTATATTATATTATTGTTTTTAAAAATTCCCTGGCACCTTTCCTATAGGTAATGTTATAATTCGTTATGAACATCGTAGTTCAGTTCAACATTTACTAGCTTTTTATAGATTGTACAGTGACAGGCAGAAAGTGACTTTATTATTAGATTTAGGAAAAAAAAGTGAGCTTATAGGTGGATTTTGCATCACTTGAAACCCAAAAAATGATTTCGCAGTGCCGATTGTCATTTGCCGTTTGGAGGAAAATTTAAATTTTCTAAAGTTTAAAGCCCAAAAGTGCTCTATTTATTAAAATATTGAAAACATTTATCAGAAAAAAAACGTTTAGAACTGCATTTTATGGGAGAGTGCAAAATTTTAGAACGATTGGATAAAAGTCGTATTTTGTCAGTTTTAGACCAACAAAAATATGATCGCAAGGAGATTTTTATTTCTTGAATTTGAAATACATAGGTTAGATTGATAAAAGAACTTTAAAATTTATTCGTTGACTTCGAGATATGTTTTACTTTTTTCCCAATCAATAATTAAAAAATTATGATCGTAAAACCGCAGGTCTTTGTCTTTTAAAGGACGTTTTGGAGTTAGAGAACAGTGAACCCAATACAGTAGCAAAACTCAGGGGTTACTTTATTGGAAAATCAAGTCTCAATTTACAAGAGATCACGTGGTAGTCGGCCCAGCGGGAAACTTTAAATAAAGATAATGTTACTGTGCCAAGTTTTATCATTCAGAATTATAGATATACAAATGTTTGGAAATTTTTGTTTAATAAAATGTCAAGTTATTGCAGCATGAGTAATATAAAAAAAAAACAAAAAGAATGGAGGGCTTTGTTAGAAAAGAGATAAGACAGATATCAGATTTTGGGCCCAACGCTTTGTTGGCCCAAAAGTGAAAATTGAAACTGGAACCCAAATTTTTAAATACATATTTGAATTCAGCAAGGAATTTCATGTCGGAATACAAATTGAATGTTTTTGGACATGATTGGGCCTCATTGTAACTACAATAAAATCAGATTCTTTTCTCACAGGTAGCATTATATTCAAGCTAAGCCCGACGAATTTGAGAAAAAAAAAATTGTTTCGACCACTCAAATAAATATGTTGTTTATAGGGTCGAATAAACCATTTTCTAAATCATTTTTGACGAAAATGTGATGCGTATATTTTATAAGTTTTGCACAAATTTTCAACTGGACAACTGATGATACGTTTGGCTGCTGCAAGCCAAATCTGTGCTCTATAACCAAAAAAATGTCATAAGAGCAATAGCTTCTGAGAATTATTTAATTTATCGGCTTACGTTTTCTTACTCAATTGATAGTCTTTAATGAAATTACTTACTTTCAACATTTTCGAGGAAGAAGAAAAAACTCAGTCCCTGCGTACTTTTTGAATGATTTGTGCAATTGTGAACGGAACAGTGATTACATACGATTATATAAATTATTTGTCAACCTTTCCGATTCTCTTCACTTACAAACATTTTGAATTATTTTTTTATACAAACTCTCTTTTTCCTTCTGTCTTTAAATTCAAATAAACTGCAGTCAAATCAAGAAACGATCGACAATACATTTCAAAAGACACATCCCGAGATCAGATGTAAACATTAAGCAGCCGTTTTGAAAGAGGGACCTGTCGACACACGCGCCTTTAAAATCTCGTCACCAACTTGGTGCTCACTTTTGCTACTGTATTGGGTTTACTGTGGTGTGAGAGAGAGAGGGTGAGAGAGGGCGAGAGAGGGAGAAGGAGAGAGAAGGAGGGAGAGGAAGGGAAAGAGAGGGAGAGTTTAGTATTGTAAAAAAGAAAACTAGTGAATTAATATTTACTGAACGTAACAATGTTATTACCTAAACAGCACACAAAAAATAAATAAATTACAGATACTACACAAAGTAAATATACAAAAAACCATAGACTTAAAAAAAATATGTCTCATTTATTCCTTTATGTTTGGAAGTAAATTATGACTCTAACTCTAGAGTGTTCTTTAAAAAACAAAACCTCGAACTGCTAATGAAACGGTAAAAATAATCTATATTTGTCCGTGCGGCTGTTGGAAGTTACCAAAAATTAGAATTTTTTAATTATTGATCGTAAAGGATGTCTCGAAATTTATTAATAAAACGTATTATTTATTTGAAAAGTACGACCCCGTTTGCAAATGTTCACTCTTTTGACGAAATTTTTAATAACGTTTTGGCATAATTGCGGACTAATTTCATTAATGGTGCGTCTAATTTCTTCCTTGAGCTCCGGAATGGTCTGTGGATCATTGGCATACACTTTTCCTTTCAGAAGACCCCAAAGAAAGAAGTCCAATCTTGGTGACCAATTCACAGAACCGCGGCGCGAGATAACACGACCATGAAACTTCCTCTGCAATAACTGCATTGTTTCGCCCGCAGTGTGGTTGCGCCATGTTGTTGAAAGAATATGTCTTCCAAGTCCATGCCGTTCAATTCATTCCATAAAAGGTTGGTTATCATGTCACCATAACGAACACCATTGACGGTTCGCATTTCCAGAAGCATTCTCGAAAAAGTACGGCCCAATCACTCCTCCAACCCAAAATTCGCACCAAACAGTGACTCGTGATGGATGCATGGGAAGTTGTTGGATCAGTTGTGAATTTTCAGTCCCCCAAATTCGACAGTTTTGTTTATTTACGTAGCCACTAAGTTGAAAATGTGCCCCATCGCTGAAGCTGATTTTCTTCGCAAATTCACCATCGATTTGTTGATGCTCCAATATCCAGTTGGTAAACGTTGGCGAATGTATGGCGCTGCGCATGATCGGCTAGCTTCTTGTATTAATTTTTGCAAATGCAGATCTTTTATCAAAATTCGCTGCACAGAGCATCTTGAAATATTCAATTGCTGAGCCCGATGGCGAATCGAGGTGGAAGGACTTTGGTCAACACTTGCACCTACTGCGGCATGTTTTCATTCGATCGGCCGGTAGGAGGACGGCCACTGCTTTTCGCGATCAGAATTGAACCACTAACCTCAAATTTTTTGATTAACTGCACCACAGTGTTGCAACATGGTGCGTTATGATCACCAAAAGACGTGCGGACTTTTCGAACCGTCTCTGCAAAATTTTCACCATTTTTGTGGTGAATTTTCACAATTTCTATACGTTACTCGATCGCGTAATTCTCCATGACTAAATCTCAATACTTCTTGATGCCAGTTGTCAAAGATTAGTACTCTTTGTGCGCCACAAAAAAATAGCACGCAATTTAAAATATCAGGTCATTTTGAAACACCCTTTAAAACAAATAAAACATAACTTGAAATCAAAAAACAAATCTAACAAATATATTTCAAATTCAAAACATAAAAATCTCCTTGTCATCATATTTTTATTGGTCAAAAACTGACAAAATATGATTTTTATCCAATCGATCTAAAATTTTGCACACCATAAAATACAATTCTAAACACTTTTTCCTAATAAATGTTGATGTGCGATATTTTATCGAACTGTGTGACTTTTGGATTTCGTTCTAAATGTAAAGATAAAGAAAAATCACATGAGGCCCACACTTTATGCCTGTCATTGTATAAAAGTACTGCACATGTAGCCTAAATAGTCATATAATTAAATATAGCCTCTATTTGCCGAGTACATTTCTAATAAAACTTGAATTACCATATTTTTGACTGGGAGGGTCATTACTGTCTCGTCTTTCGTAACATATTCCCTAAACGAGCCTGTTCGGACCCGATTCATTAAGTCATCATTTGCGACTTCATCATTCTTCTATTGTATTTTCCCTGGAATGCTTCTTCTATATGCTGTCCTCTTCTTTTCCTAATGTTAAGTTTTCACATCAAATAAGAAATGTTTTCCAATTCCTTATCTGTTAATAACTGCCGCTTCTCTACGAATACGGTCGTTGCTTGTTCTGTTTGGCCTCTTACATTACTCTTATACAAGGATGAATTGAAAAGTCTTGTAAAAAAACAAGATAACTAACATTTTTTTTTTGCAAAATCAATAATTTATTTCTCAACATGATCTTCACTGAGCTCAATACATTTGGCCCCGCGAGATTCTAATTTTTTTTATTTCTTCAGAAAAAAAATATATCGAATTGTGCATATTACTCACTTAATAAAATTTCCCGTAATTTCGTATAAATTTACCATACTTATGCTGCTAAAATTCTTCGATTTTCTCTACCCTGTCTTCTCGAAGTACGATGTACATTTTATGTTCATTGCAGGTTTCAGAGTATGTTTTTTATGTTATTTAAGTACGACGTTGCCAGGAGAGGTAGAATTTTATATGCCCATTCTGGTCCCTCAAGTCGTTTTGTCGTATTAATTCCCTTTTTCCTAAAAAACGTCCGTTAAATCCATCTACTCCGCCGAATCCCTACCATCTGTCTACGTCATTGGCTATAATCAATATAACTCTGAAGTTATAGAAATTAGATAACCAAAACATGAAACTAGAAAAACGACAACCTCTTGTATAATTTTTGGGCTTAATGTGAAGTACATTTCTTGTATCTCTATATATCTGTAAAATTCGGTTTGTATATATTTTACTAAACAATTTAAAAATGCTTTAAATTTATATAATCATATCGTAAGAAATGCATATGAATGTATATCCTTTAGAAAAAAAACACATTTACTAATTGAAAATATTAAGGTTGTATATCTATATATTGTTGAAAGTTGTACATTTGCAATATGTGCCTATATACATACTAGATTGTATTATGTATTATATATTTTAGGTTGTATAAATAAATTTTTAATTAAAACTGTTAAAACGGGGTTTTATTTGTGCTCTAGGATAGCAACTTGTCCCTGTAAACTTACACGGCGTTTGTGACAGCCGTACAGAAGTCCTGACTTGACAATCACAGCGGACTTTGACTGTTCCAACTGTATTTTGACCCTTTTATACCAGCCTTTTGTTGTAATACGAGAGAGAGCATATTCACAAGTGTCTAGTCTATCCTAAAAAGAACAGGTCAATCTCAAAAACAAAAATTGTTTATTCAATATAAAGTAACTCTAGGCCTTTCAAAAAAATAATCTTTGTCTTAGTTTGCAAACCATTCTTCGACGACATGTGCGTGCATGTTAAAATATCTCAGACCATTAAAAATCCCGCGGATTGCGAAATACACGCTGTAATTTGTTTCTTAAATGCAAGAGAAATGCAGATTAGTGAAGTGTAGGACGTGGTGCCTTAATATAGATGGAAATTATGTTGAAAGGTAGATTAAGGTCCGTGCAGTTTTTTTTAATATCAAAACGGTACTTACTTTAGATACAAGCCTCGTATTTCTTCATTTAAATGAAATTTGTGTCCTTTCATATGTTTTTTTTTTTCTCTTTTTAGTTTTGCGAATAGGTAATTGTTCGAGGAAGCTAATGAGGGGAATATGGGGGATAATACATCAGTACAAAGTCTAACTCGTTTATTTTTTTGCAAAACTAACAGCGGTTTTTGATCAGGAGCATTGTCTTGCAAAAACAGCACCTCTTTAGACACTTGTCCTCAGCGTTTTCCCATAACCTCTCGGCGAAGTTTGTTAATAGTGAATAATAATATTTTCCAATTACTTTTTTGCCGTATTTCAAGTAATTTGTAGAAAGTATCCCATCCTGGTTTTGAAAAAGGGAAGCAAGAACTTTTCCTGGTGATTTATGTAAGCGAAACTTTTGGGAGTGAGGTAACTCAACATGTTTCCACTTCTTCGATTGTTTCTTTTTTTCTGGCTCATAATGATGGACCCACGTTTCATCCATACTTACCATTCGATCCAAAAGGATAGCTTCAAATCGGCTACCCATCAATTTGGATGTTGTGACTCTCAGTCCTTTTTGGTAGGCTTCAGACATTTGCGGATTCATTTAGCTGAGAATTTTCTCGTATTCAAACGAACAGTATCAAAAACACGTTCATATGAAACGTTCATAGTCTCTGCTATACGTTTCAGCCCAAATCGCCATGTGTCTAAAATTACTTCATGCACAGCCTAGCACAGTCTAAAAGACAAACACATTCGAATCATCGTCAATTTGTACTGGCATCAAACAGCTGAAGTACGGTTGGACCATCAACTATCGGATGAAACTAAAATCAAGCGGGTAGTGCGTCAGGATTGTATTCTAGGACTTGGAGGTGGTCACGAACATCAAGAGACACCAATTAGAATATTTTGGCCACATTATGAGACATCCAAGAAAAATACGAAATCTTGCATCTGATTATGAAGGGAAAGATTCCAGGCAGGTGTGGTCCAAAGAGAAGGAGAATGTTGTTTGAAAAATTTGAGGCAGCGGTACGGAAAGTCGACGGTTCAACTTTTCCGAGTGGCTGCCATGGTAGCTAACATGATAACTAATGATCGTTAAGCGGTCATGGTACCCGAAGAAGAAGATGTCAGCGTCAACATTCTCTCGGGTAGACACGAAAACAGGTCTTCCTTTCTCGAAATCCGCAACCCAATTGTTGATAGTGACGTAGGAAGGATATTATTTCTTTAATGTATTAAAAAGGTCATCGTAAATTTCTTTAGCGAACGGTCTTTTCAAAAAAAGTTACTTTAAAACTGACAGATATTCGATTTTATTACATTCACAATCCTTATCGGTCGAATCTTCTTCAAAAATTCACTGTACATAGCACAATAAAATGTGGACCACCACAATTTCTGTACATATTCATTAAATATCAAACTACTATCCATAGCAAACGCATTTGTTTTTGAAAATGGGAAGTGGCCTGGACTTTTAATTTTATAATTATTATTTATTAATTGTCGGGTTCAGCAACGTTAACTTTTTTAGAGAAAACTGCGTTAAATTCCACTTGGTTACTGTCACCCCAAGATAGAATTTCTTCCAGGTTTTTGTTAAGTTGAATGACTTCCTGCTGTCTGCGGATATTCGTCTGAGTAGCCGATGTCCGAGCGTTCAAAGTGAATGAAGAGATAAGTGTACTGTCATCTGCAAAGCTGTAGATTGGATTCTTGGTCTTTTCCATCAGATCGTTAATATAAATGAGAAAGAGAGTAGGAGACAGTATGGAGCCTTGGGGTACACCGGCGTTGATAGTGAAGGTGTTAGAAAGAAATCCGTCGACTGCCACTCGCAAAGAACGCTCTCTGAGGAAACATGAGAGCCACAAACAGAACTTTTCAGATATACCATAAGAACGTAGCTTAGCCAACAGCCCATCGTGCCAAACCGCTCGAGATTCTCCAAAGTGTTCAATTGCGTTGTTCCAAACATGTGTTACATAAGTCAGGAGATCTCCTGTTGATCTATTTTTACGAAAGCCATATTGGTGATCGCTAATAATGTTGAATCCTTCAAAATATTTTAGAAAATGCTGATTGATAGCCTTTTCCATGACTTTCGATATTATTGAAAGCAATGCGATTGGTCGGTAGTTATTTGGCAAGGTCTCAAGGTAGTTTATTATATTCACAAGATACACAGATACGTACATACATACATACATATTACAGCAATTATTATACGAGTATAGATAGATTATAACTATATTTTCATCATATGATTTTTTTTTATTTTTTTTTATTTCGTTAACTAATTATTTCATGTTCATCACATATGCTAAATCATTTTTACTACAATTACAACATAATTATGGTGACACAACTTTCTCACTTTACATTTTCTTTATTTCATTTCAGTTTTTTAAAAATATAATTTTTAATTGTTGGTAGAGGTAGTTGAGTCTACTACCTTCCATTGCCATGAAACCTGGCCTTCATTGTAGAAGAAATTATAATAGGTATCTCTAACCACCTTAGCACTTGTTGAAGCATTCCTGAAGTTAGTTGACTGAGACGGTGTTGTCTCATTGACCGTCTCAAAAATCTGTAACTTTGTCGTTGATTGAAGTAAATAGCTGAAATTTGGTACGTAGTATCTCTAATGTATATACTATCAAATAATGGTACATTCGTTGTTAATTTTTAACCGACTTCACGTGTGTATTTTTTTTTGTTCCTTTTTTTTTGTTTTTTTTTTAATGTTTGTTCCAATATTACTCCGCCATTTGTGAACCGATTTTAAAAATTCTTTTTTTGTTTGAAAAGTATTGTTTGCAGTTGGGTCCCATAAATTTTTTTTGGAAATCGGACGGACAAAATGTCCGTCCGAAAAATTAATTTTTGAATATCTCGTCCATTTATAAACCAATTTTCAAAATTCTTTCTTCTTTTTGAAAGAATTTGTCAACAGGCTGAACACATAAAAAAATTTCGGAAATCGGACGGATATTTTGTCCGTCCAAAATATTGATTTTTAGATAACTCTATTGAAAATTTATGAAAATCGGAGGGAGGAAGTCGGTTTTCTTTATTGCAAGAATTATTTTATTTATAATATATAAAAAAAGTAGTACAAAAATAAAAATGACACTTTTTCATACAAAAACATAGTTTACTTAACTTATTGAATGATAATTATACAGTTTAATGATATACACTATTATTTCGTATTTTTGTTAATATTACATATGAAAATAGCATATAATAAATGACAAACATCTATTAATCCACTACATAAAATAGAAAAAAAAAAAAAAAATTGATATACAAACTACAATTTAAATATCTAAGAGGTTCTTGGCTTCGTCTAACAGTTCCTTGGCAACAGTGACTGATGGTTTTCTGATACTTGATATGTATGGGTCTGATGTAAATAAAAGACCATGAAATACGTCTTCATTCGTTGCGGACCTAGAGCACTTTCTAGCGTGACATAATCTGATATTTTTGTAATCTTTATTACGAGATTCTTGGGCATCCTCAGATAAATTACCAATAGGCAGAACAGCAAAATGTCTGATTATACTTTCCCCATGTATTAAGATCTTATGTATTGAAGAAGGCATGTTATACGACATATATTGTGTAACGTACAATTGTGCAGTAGCGCGAGTATATTCACCAAATTTTTCTGGATTTATAGCAATACCGCATGCCAAAGTCTGAAGAATAACATAAAACCTTTTAATAAGATCCTCATTAACTCCTGTTATTTCTGAAGAACAGTAGTAGTTCTCAAAAAAACGTCGAGCTGTATTGCCGTCATTGCTATTTCCACTTCCTTGCCGGGGTTTATCAACATGCAATCCCATTCGGCTTCGAAATAGACTTTGTACAAGTTTTTTCTTCCCAGCCCATTTTTAAACGAAAGATCATATGAAATATGTAAAACTAACTCCATGCACCTAATCCATGCATGCAACGTTGACAAACCGTACTCGTAAGCATTCATATTATCTGGCTTTGATTCAATCTTCTCCAAATTATTCATATCGCTTGGTTTAGCCCCACACACCGTACACACAGCTCCAGAACTTGTGTCAGTTAGAACTTGTGTAACTTTTCCATCCACTATAGTTAAGAACAGCTCGTGACTTATTTCAATTAGCTGGTCCCCCATGTGTATCTCAGAAATTTTCAAATTATTAATTTGACCCCGAATATCACCGACCACCGAACGGGTTTTCGCAGGCGTTTCTTTTGCAAATTCCATCAGAATTGGTCGGCAATATCGAATAGAAGAGCAAGCCGGATTTTGCCAAAGAACCTCTTTTGTTTCTGTATCAATCAGCTTTATTGGTACCAAAGACGCTATAAATAAGTTTGCATCTGAGACCAAGTTACTTTCATCTGTTAAAATTTGTTTCTATTCACTTTGTCCCGATGAACCATCACATCCCCATTTGGTAAACAATTTAAGATTTCTTCTTGTTGGGTTGTAAATATTTTCAATTTTTAAGATACGGGCAGTAGTGTGATCCAGCAAATCTTGTAGATTTACTTTAGCGCCTGTATCGGTTATTTCAATGCTGGAGGGTGGAGGATAACACAGTTTTTTTGCGTTTGTTAATATATTATATGACGGCAATATATCGAAGTTTTTATTAATCAGACTTGCTCGAAGTAATCCGTATTGTGATTTCGAAAGATCTAAATCAGCAAAAAGACTTAAAGCTTCATCCGCCGTATAATATGTTTCATCCAACAATTTTTCCTTTATGATCTTTTTTTCATCTCTATCACAATTCCGCATCATTGCAACAACAAAAGCTTCTTCCAATTCTCCTTCAGACCGCAATCCTTGAGCGTATGCGTTATGTATATTCTCAAGTCCATATTCTTGAATTAACTCCATATTCTTCCTTTTTTTTTGATTTCTCTAACAGATCTTCATAATACTTTGATGGACGTCCACGCTCTCCAGATGTTGTAGGTTTGATATTCATTGGTATTTCGTCGAACTGTACCTTAAATTCATCGTCTAACCACGTTGTATTTTTATTAAAGAAACGTTCTTTAGTTCGGTTAGATGTGGTCCAGCGATTGTTAAAACGCTGATATAAGCGATTTTTGAATACTTTTCACAACTAATTCACTTTTTGAAGACCACAAATGATGGTGTTCTTCTAAGTATTTTTGAATATCTTCTCTTTTTTGTCCCATGGTCAATGAAAAATTCGCATAAAACTCGTCGAGCACAACAAATTCACTCATTTTGTTGTATAGGTACTTCGCAAATATTGTTTTTACCGAGGTTGGTGAAGACTCTATGTCGAAGCACAATAAAGTACTGGTAAATGACAATTAAATTAATAACTTTTATACTTCAATTCCGTGAGAAAAATATTATTATCTGCGGGTAGTCACATATTTATCGCGTTCTTATATGATATGCTATGATTTCCAATAACAGTATTTCCGCCTTACCTAAACTTTAATTTAGGTAGTAATCTATCTTTATATATAAAACACAAAAAATGTTTCTACCTACCCAAGGCAGCTCTACCAGGTAGTAGCAGTTCGGCAATAGCAACAAAGCCGAAAAAAATCACATGTATTTTGTTGGTAGAAAATTCACCACATTGTCAAAAATCACGAGAGCTTCTCTCAAAAAACAACCACTTTATGTATGTATGTAGTTCAATGCGGTAGTTTGTAAACAAAATTTTGACAACTTGCTGGGATGTAAACAATAGTCACCTGTTCTAGTGATATTACCTGGTAAAGCTGCCTTGTACCTACCTATCTACTTACATATCTACCTGCCTACCTATGTCCGCTATAGACGCTAGTAGACAATATTATTTAACAATAAAATGTCAGAAATAATCTATTTTTCGAAAAAATCTCCTGAATCAAATCTTAAAATTTTTTTTTTAAATATTTTCGGGCAATTTTTTTTTTTGCCTTGACTTTTATATGAGCTGCTCTATGTCGACGTCGGTAGACATCGCTAACTGTCAAAAGTCTATTTAAAGTTTCTAATAAGGTTAGGATATTTGATACTACAAAAAACAATCGTGTACCTCTCCAGTTTTTACATAAATGTCTACTTAAATGCTTTTTAAATAAGGTACTTAATAACCATTCTAACCATATATCACACTTACATATTTGCATTGAAAATAATAAAAATATGACCATGTAAACTGGTGCAATTCTGTTCTACATAATCGACATTATTTTGAGCGTCAACTTGCAAGTCAAGTTTTATTAAGAAAAAATGAGAAATAATCTATTTTAAATTCTATATGATATGTATTAGACATTCAGTTAGATATGTGCATTAACAAAATATTCAATATCGAACATTCGCAAAACCCATTTTTGAGACGATACGCACGATTCTGTCCCATAGTGCGCCGGACTGCAAATCCTCACTATCTACATAATTCCTAGTAACGTAAGCTTGCGGCTGGCGTTTTCGTAAAAAGTTGTGTAAATAACAACACGCCACGACAATTGTTTCGAGACTTTTCCGGAGACAATCGTATAGTATCGCGCTGGTGCTTCGCATCCGTATAAGGTTCAGCTTGTTACTCCGCGTACAACGCTTTTCAAGCAATCTTTTGTATGGAGAACGTCATCCCTTTGGAATAATTTGCCCAGCGCTGTGTTTCCCACCGAGTACAATTTACAGCGATTCAAGAACAACGTGAATCGCTTTTTCCGCACTCGTGCCGCTCCTGGAGCGCTTTAGGGACTTCCCTGCAGCACGTGAGCTAGACCCATAAAAAAAAAAGAAAAAAAAAAAGTATTCTGTAGTACACCAAATCTGCTGACCAAAATGCCAAAGGTATTTTCGACCACACCACGTACACGACTTAATCGATAGTTGAGAACGTTCCTCTCCAAATTTAATCCTGCTTGAGGGTAGGGTTTCATTAAATTTTCTGTCATTGCAAAAGCGTCATCGCCCAAGAAAACGAATGGAAATACTTTGTGACTACTCGGCAGTTGTGTAGGTTCCGGAATTCCAATTGTATTATGTGAAAGTGCTTTCCCGAACTTCGTGTAACTAAGTACACCGCCGTCTGATATTCGTCCATTGATACCCACATCAACCATGATGAACTGATAATTCGCATTTGCTACTGCCATCATCACAATACTGAAGAATTTTTTGTACTTGAAGTAAAGTGCTCCTAATTTGTAGGGTTTCTTTATTGCAATATGTTTCCCATTAATCGCTCCCAGGCAGTTTGGAAAATTCCACTGATCATTGAAATCTCGCGAAAATAAAAATATTTCAAGGCGACGGAAAATTTCATGGTTTTCATTTTTTTCCAGGCTCAAAATGGACCTACCAAGAAAAAGGACAAAAAAGGAGATCCGTATGAGGAGTTGGTGATACTGGCTTGTAAGCGCCTTGAGCAACCATCAGATGACTACGATAAAATAGCTGCAGCTGGAGTAGTCGAACTCCGAAAAATGGATGGGCAACAGCAGTTGTTTGCAAAAAAGGCCATCAATGATATTATATTCGAGGAACAAATGGGAACCTTACATCGTAGTTAACCCAAGCTTAAAACTCAGCCAAACGAAGAAATTCCGAAACAGAATAGCTGCTCTCGGTACCTGGAATATACAGGGATGGAGGACAAAGAACATCGAAGTCATACAAGAGTTTAAGAAGATGAACATAGACATTTTAGTAATAAGCGAGACGAAGAAAAAGGGAAGCGGAATAGAAGAAATAGATGAAGTGATGTATTGTTGGAGTGGAGTAAAGAAGGAAGAAAGAGCAAAGGCCGGAGTTGGAATATTGGTAAAAAAGAAGTGGAAAAAGAAAATAACATCTTGGGAACCCATCAATGAAAGAATCATAAAACTAAATATAACAATGCTAGGAAAATACATGGTAATATTGGGAGTATACGGCCCAACAGAAGACAGCACTATAAGAGAAAAAGATAATTTCATAGAAGCACTAGAAATAGAAACACAAAAAGTAAAGAAAAACCAAGAATTAATAATAATGGGAGATCTGAATGGGAGAACAGGAAGGAAAACAAAGGACAATACCGTAGGACCATTCGGAGAAGACATTACTAACGACAACGGAGAGAGACTAATAGAGCTGTGTGAACTAAACGGCCTCAAAATAACAAACGGTTTCTACAAACACAGAGACATCCACAAATATACTTGGATACAAGAAACATGAAACTTAAAATCAATAATAGACTACATTATAATTAAAAACGATACCACTATCAAAATAAAAGACGTAAGAGTAAAGAGAGGGGCAGAATGTGGAACAGACCATAGACCATTAATAGCAAATATAAAAGTACCGTGGTACAAGACAATAAAGCAAAAATAAACAATAGATAAAGAAAACAGAAATACTAATAAGATAACAGAAAAAGCAGACAAAGAAATAAAATACAAAATACACTTACTGCAAGACGAAACAAAAACTAAATGAATTTAACTACGACAACCTCCAACAGATGTATGACCACATAAAAGAATGCATCAAACAGGCGTCTCTAGAAGAATTAGGTAAAGAAGACAACGAGAATGAGAAACATAAAATTAGAATCTGTGAAAAAACCAAAGAATCTATAAAGGAGAAAAAAAAGACTATACGAAAAATGGTTGAATACAAAATCAGAAGAAGATCTACAGAAATATAAAGAGAAAAACGCAGAAACGAGGAGGATGATAAACAAAGAAAAGAACGAGAGATGGGAAAAATCGTGCGAACATGTAGAACAGTATATAGGAGGAACTAGAAGTACAGAGTCATGGAGTATAATTAAAGTATTAAGGACTAACAATAGAGAGAAGACGTATATATAGTACATCCCAGAAAGCGAGTGGGAAGAATATTATAAGAAGCTGCTAACAGAAGATAGACAATAATTCCAAGAAGAGAACCCTGAAGAAGAACAGAATAAGGAAATAAAAGAGATAGAACTAAGCTATGAAGAAGTAAAGAAGACAATAAAAACACTCAAAAATAATAAATCTGCAGGGCCTGGGGGTGTGGTAAATGAAATGATTAAGTACGGGTCTAATAAATTACATCGAATGCTGAGAAAACATGTTCCACAGAGCGGAGAAATGGAGAAAAAATACCAGAGGAATGGTCAAAAGCTTATATAGTATCCATATTTAAAGCAAAATATCGAGTATGGGACTTTTGTATGGAAAAATTATTAAAAATATCATGGAGGAAAATATAAAAGGAGAAATTGGAGAAGACCAAGCAGGCTTTACGACCGGAAAATCATGTATAGACCACATATACACTATAAAACAAACAATGGAAAAAAAACTGGCAAAGAATAGAGAAGTTCATCTAGCCTTCATAGACATAAGAAAGGCCTATGACTCAGTACCAAGACAAAGATTATGGAACGCAATGAAAGAAATAGGCATTGACAAAGAACTAATATACGCAGTAAAAGCTCTCTACGAAAACAACACAGTGAACATAAAAAATAGGACATAAAATAGGAAAGAGACTCCAAACATCAAAAGGCCTATTACAAGGATGCTCTACATCCCCAACACTATTCAAAATATACCTCGAACAAACATTAAAATAATGGAAGCAAAAATGTAGTGGAATGGGAGTCCCAATACGAGAAGATTACTTATATACTCTAAGTTTCGCAGACGACCAAGTAATCATAGCGCAAGATGAGGAAGACCTCAGTTATATGGTAAGAAAACCGAAAGAAGAATACACTAAAGCAGGATTAGCAATAAACTTTGATAAAACGGAATATCTAACAACAAAGGAGGGAAACGTGGAGAATCTAGAAGTAGATAACGAAACAATAATCAAAGGAACCGATAGATTTAAATATCTAGGAACCATCATTTCAAAAAACGCAACATCAGAAGAAGAGAATAAAGCTAGATTAGGACAAACGCGAACATGCATAAGACAATTAAATTCGATCCTGTGGGACAAGCACATTACAAAGAGAAACAAAATACGCATATACAAATCAATAATACAAAGCATAATGACATACGGGTCAGAAACATGGACGATCAACAAAAGAAATAAATCTAAAATTAACGCGGTAGAGATGGAGTATTGGAGAAGATGTTGTAGAGTGACACGTATGGAGAGAATAACCAATGAAGAAATAAGAAGCAGAATGAACATCAAAGAGAACGCAATACGCATTGAAGAAAAAACGATTAAAATGGTATGGACACATAAGACGAAGCGAAGATAATAGGTGGATAAAGAAAATAACGGAGTGGAGCCCTATAGGGAGAAGAAAAAGAGGAAGACCCAGATGATCGTGGAGAGACGATGTGGACGAGGCTATGGAGGACAGGGGTCTAACAGATGGAGTCTGGGAAGATAGAAACGGATCGAATCAAAGGCTGAGAGAAGGAAGACAGCGTCAGCTGTAGAAAATCCTTGTTATATATATATACATCGTAGTTCAGTGGAAATTAACGCCACACATGCGTCCACCCCATACAGTGATCAGTCCCTCCCTACAATCCCGCTCAATATCCTTCCATACGGTCAGTATGATTCCACACAAGCACCTATTTTGCTACTTTTCAATAATGAACTTATTTTCCAGTTATTTTCTAAATTCATACCAAATAAATTGTCAAATAAATTGCTTCAATAAATTGTCAATATAAATGTCAAATATATCAATGTCAAAATAAATAAATTTTGTCAAATAAAGTGCTTGCCTTTATGTATTCCCTAAGGCAGTTGATCAGAGCAATGCAAGTTTCCATAACAATGCAACCTATTGACTGAGGTGAAACAGCAGTTAAAAACTTCATGTGTTCAAAGGTACTCCCGGTTGCGAGATACCGTAAGGTTATAGACAAACGTTGACTTGCAGGAATAGCATCGCGCATGGCAGTGTCCTGTTTCTCGATTTTAGAAATAACCAAAGCAAGGAGTTCATCAAATAATTCACCGTCCATGCGTAAAAATTTGCGAAAATCATTCGGTTCACACATTCTGAATTCATTGAGTAATTCTTCTTCCTATCAATAAACCACTGTTTGGCCCATTTCCTTCGTGTCTTCTTTTTCTTTTTTTTTCGCGCTAATAACGCCCACAGAGTTCAGTATCACTAACATGAGTTCACTTCACAATACCGGTGGGGACTGACAAATTTGCCAAGCATATTGTACGTCTGTACTGGTGATTGCGCAAAATATTGCACAACCATCAATATCACCTCCATACGATTCTATTTATTGTACAAACCCAATTATTGTGCAATAATATGAATGGGCAGCTGTCAAAATATTGTGCAATCCATATTGCACAATTATATTGACAGTCTATGGGCCGCTTAAGGGCTGTGTGGACATTAAATATCAGTGTTGTCAACGGAGACACTTGTGAGGGTATAGCTTCAATTATCCTCTCATCTAAGATCACTCTTTTGACCATGATTCAGAACTTTATGCTCGAGATGAATTACTAGAATATTGTCAAAATGTAACATATGAGACCGCGTTATTTTACACATACTGTATCATACAGCAAATATACTGCATTGTTAACGCGAAATACAAATTAATATTTATTTTAAACAAATCACGATGACTACGACTTTTAAACAACAGTTTTTTTCTGTAAATAATAAGTTTATATTCAGTCTACCAGCATGTAATTCCCAAATTTTCCTAAAATAAATAAACGAATATTGTTTGTCTTCGTGGCAATTCATTAGAGAGATTTTGCAACGCTTATTTTTCACATGCCTTTGGCCTCATCGTTGTCTCAAGCATGCGCAGAATTAACGCAAAGGAATTAAAACGTTAGGTTAGTATTTATCTTTCATAAACTTAGGGGATTTTTTTTTCATTCATTTCATGGTTAAACACACCAGTTATTAGTATTTGATGGGTCAACACAAGTTTCTAAATTGAATCGGTGAGTTCGACAACCGTACAAGTCCAAAATTTGACATTTTAAACTGAGATAGCCATTTTGTTTTAAATATATCCCCCTATCAACTGAGCATAAAAACCGTACGATATACTTAAACGTTAACGCTCTACAGTAGGCTGCCGTTCGGTGATGACTGGAAAAAACCGTACATGTCCGTGACTTGTACGGTTTTTCATCTCAGCTACTAAAATATCTGCAGTTATTTGTTTACAAAGAAAGAGTTGACTTCGTGTGGGTTTTATTAATTAAAATAGCTTAATTATCGTGTGTTTTTTAAATTTGTTTAAATAAAATATGTCATCCTGTGACAGAGAAGATGTGGTTACTAGCAATGGCAACAAAAAAAGAAAAAGGAATATTGTTAGTTGGAAACATAACCAAAGAAAAATAGCACGTTTGCACGGTCAGGAATATGTTGGTAAAAACGGAAAACATATTGAAGCGAAAACTGTCGGACCTACATGCATGTAAGTTTACATTTTTTTTTTAATTAATTAATTTTAACTAATGAATACATTTTTAAGGTATAAAAAAAAGTGCATGCAGCAGTTTACTGATGAAGAGAAAACAGAAATAATATCAAAATTATACGACGGTAAGCCAAAAAATGAACAAGATACGTATTTGCAGGGGCTTATTGAAGCAAAGCCTATTGAAAGACATCGGATAAGAGGCGTAAAACCTAAACAACAAAGAAAATCAAATTTTTTGTATTTCGTTATGAAACAATCAAATCGAATTTCCGTATATAAACAGGCATTTATCAGTCTTCATGCCATATCTCATTGGCAAGTTCAGCGTTTAAACACCTTACTTCTAGCTACAAAATCACCAAAGGATTTAAGAGGCCGGCACAACAACAGACCTCGTGCAATATGCGAAGAATGGATTGTGAAAATAAAAGAACACATTGAGTCATTCCCGGTTAAAGTTTCCCATTACTCCTCAAAAACCATTCATTATTTGAATGCATCTTTAAATGTGAAGAAAATGTACAATCTGTTTATAGATAAAAATCCACAGCTAGAAAATTTGGTTAAATACGAATTCTATCTAAAATATTATAATGAAAACTACAATCTCAGGTTTGGAAGACCACAGGTTGATGTCTGCTCGGTATGTGAAAGCCTTGGAGCTAAACTTAAAGATGTTAATCTTAATGATAATGCAAAGAGAGTGGTTGCAGCGGAACTCATAGTTCATAAAAGGCGCGCAAAAAAGTTTTACACGAAACTAAAAGAAGTGCAATCTCTGTGTAAGGAACGACCAGAAGTAATGGGCCTAGCTTTTGACTATATGCAGAATATGCCCCTCCCACATATCCCGGTTCAAGAAATTTTTTATCTGAGGCAACTTTGGGTATATGCATTTCAGATTCATAATCTTAAAGACAACACTGGTCATTTTTATAGCTACCACGAGGGTGAAGCTCTAAAAGGATCTAATGAAGTATGCACATTTCTTTATGATTATATATTGAACCACATACCATCTGAAATCACTGAGCTACACTTATTTTCTGATGGATGTGCGGGACAGAATCGTAACCAGACCATGGTTCGCTTTTTGCTAGCATTGCAGGCGACCAAGAGATTTAACAAAATATACCATTACTTTCCAATAAGAGGGCATTCATTTTTGCCCTGCGACAGGGATTTTGGTTGTGTCAAGAGGGTGATTAAAAAACACGATCGAATTTATATTCCAGAAGAAATATCAAGAAATAATACTATCTTCAAGGAAAAAACAGCCATTTACTGTAAAGTTAATTCGACATAACGATATTATTGATTTTAAAAAGTGGTGGCCGACTGATTTTAAAAAAACGTGTTCTATTTTAGTCAGTGGTGATAATACTAGAAAAGAAAATTTTGCTGTGTCAAACTATAGGCAATTTCTTTATGACAGTTCAACTCAAGGTTATGTAACAACGTGGAATTATATAAACGGTTTTCTCTCCTACACATTTAAGTTATTAAAGCAACATAAGGAAAGTCCTTCTCTACCGACTGCTGGCGCTTATAAAGATCCTCTACCTATTAATGAGAAAAAAGTCGAGAATATTAAAAAAGTTATGCAATATATGACTGGTGAAATGTTAGAATTTTTCTACCAAATAACATCCTGTAATACGACAACGGCAGAAAATGACGATTAAATGTTTAAATCAGTATTTATTTGTTATTCTTTTAGAACTATTAAAAATGTAATCATTTTTCACCTGTTTTATTTTTTTTTACGATACTGATTTCGAAAACCGTACTTGTCCACTAACTTCTTTTAGCTATAACTATTAGACCGTTTCGTTTATAGAAAAACTATTACTAGATATAAATCACAGATCACCAGATCTAAAACTTCTCTATGTATGCCAAACCTGAGAAATAAGTAATTTAAAAGATTATCAGTTTTTCTTAAATTTCTCAAAATGACATTTTCGGACATGTACGGTTGTCGAACTCACCGATTCAATTAAAGTTGTGTCTAGCAGGTTTCAATCACTTCCTTCAATATTTCCAAGGTAATACCAATGTGCGATAAATAAAATTCCATTTAAAATTAGCATTATACACCCTGTAATGCCCTTGTGACAAGGATTGCAAAATCCCAACATAATTTAAACACTAATTAACTGTTGTCAGTGTTATTTGCAATAAAAGATTATCATTTCAATTTTACTGTATTTTCTTAGTGGTTTGTATACCTAAGTAGGAAAAAACAGACCATACCATAATAGTGATAAAAATATCGAACGTCAAATAACCTCTCTTATAAGTTCCTAAATAAGGGAGATCCTTATCCTTGATAAAAGATTCTCTTATTTTGTTTCAGTACTGCGCAAGCTCCGAATAATGAGCGCATGCTTCAAATAACGATAACAGCCGAGACCTCAGATTTAATGTCTTCTCTTTAGTTCAGGCGCACACTGGGAGCAAAACAGTCTGGCGTCTGTCTGCCGACTATCTACCAATGTGAAAGACACTTGGAGGGAACTACAGTTTTGTCGCTACGCCCCCGCACACTAGAGACAAGACAGTCGCGTATCTGGCAGCTAGCGAGATGGATCTTGTGGAAATTGCTGTAATTGTTAACCAAAAAAGGAGATTGAAGCCTAAAAATAGACAGTACTGGGTACATCCTATTTACAGCACCAGATTACTAAAAGGAAAATTTTACACTTTGTATAATAATTTACGAGAGCATCCAATTAAGTTTGAGAGAGTTGCAGTGACATTAAGGTAAGTGAGTAAAATGAATATTTCTTCCACAAAAAATGTTTTATTATTGCAAAGGTAGTAATTCAGAATTATCAGACTCGTCAGTAAAATTGCTGATCAATGACTGTACTGAATCTTCACCTTGTGGTGACACTGCAGACATGGATATCTGGCTGGGACTTCTCCTTTGGTAATCATGTCATCCAGGCCGGCGTGGAGTGGAAGTCGTAGAAAAGTGGTCTGAGATGTATCTAGGTGGAGGTGGTTGCGATGCATCTTGAGCCACTAGCTGACTAGCTGGATAAAAATTAGGTTGAGTCTTAAAATAAGGTATTTCTGAAATATTCAATAGATTGTGACGGGGCCACTTTATGGACTTTAAAACATTCATAATTTGAATTTTTGCATCTATTTTTCATAATCGTTTAGTGACTGCAACATAGAGACTAGTGAAAGAGCGAAATTTAAATCTTTGTCCGTGTCCAAGGTCCTTTCCCCCTGAGGACTCCTCAAATGAATTATTTGTCGGAGCACAACGTCGCTTTTTACCTACTCCGACACGGTCTTCTGTACAGTGCTTAGGAGTAGGACCTTCTATATCATTATCAGCATCTGACGTATTCGCTTCATCGTCAAGGTTACTACTGGTGTCTCTATTTTCAATGGATGAAAGAAGAAACCACAACCTATCAAAATATATATATTCCTCCTTTTGCTAGGACTTTGTCTAGAGTTGGTCCTTTTTTGAAATCTCACCTCTCTGGCAAAGCAATTTCGAATACTTTTCCATTTTTTCTGTACATCCACTCCTGCAACAATTGTAGAAAGAGGTCACCGAGGCAAGGCGAGGAAAAAATGTATAAATACCTAGTGCTTATGTATTGTTTTTTTTACAATTTCAAATATGTTCTGTTTGAAAATCCGCATAAATAATTTGGTATAAAGTGCGAAATTTACTTGGTAGCTATCAGTTAAAAAGTGTTAATACTTTACTTGTATTTACTTTTAAATATATCAATGCTACAATAAGCAGTACATCCTAAATTTGTTACAGGTACTTGTCGAGCGGAATTAGCTTCAATAGCCTGTCCTTCGAATACCTAATTGCACCTTCTACACTCTAATCTATTGTTCGAAATTGCTGTGACAAGATTTGGGAAATGTTGCAGCCTATTTACCTGCCAAATAAATTAAAAGAAGAAGATTGGATCAACATAGCAAATGCCTTTTATGACCGTACTAATTTTCCGAACGTGATAGGGGCAATAGACGGGAAGCATATTAGAATTGTAAAGCCAGATAATACTGGTTCAAAATATTTCAATTATAAGAAATATTGTTCTCAAGTATTGATGGCTTGGGTGGACGCTGATTATAAGTTTGTTTTTATTGATGTCGGTTCTCTAGTAGGTATAAGTGATTCCGTAGTATTCAAAGAATCAAAAATGGGACAGATGTTACAAAATAATACGCTGAATATTCCAGAAGGACGGCAGTTACCAGGAGATGAGTGAGGGAAAATTATTCCTTTCTACCTTGTAGGCGATGAAGCATTCGGTTTGTCAAATCATGTTTTACGGCCGTACGCAAAAAGAACTTCTCAGTTGAAAGAAAGATTTTCAGTTATCGGCATTCGAAGGCACGCTGACTTGTTGGCATCCTATCGAACAAATGGCTCATACTTCACAGACCTATTGACGTAGATGAAATATTTTGTGACAGTATAGTAAAATGCTGTTGTATTTTACACAATTATGTGCGAACAAAAGATGGTATACATTTTCCTGAAACAGTTTATGAACGCACTCTGGACCACGTATATTTCGATACATCTCAAAACAGAGGAGTCGATGTTAGACACTATTTATTGAGTTATTTTACATCTCCAGCCGGTGGTTTGCCTTGGCAGTAGGATAAAATATAATATTAATCCTACGTTTAAAATATATTCTGTTCTGAGATGTGATGCAAAAATCATAATATTTTGTTTCAACGAATTTGTTGTTGATTCATATATTTAACAAACTACAATTGATAATACAAATAACTGAATATTTTTACCTACCCAATTTTGTTTTTTCTTCCTGTCCCAAAAAACTTCAGCTAGGAATAACAGCAGCACAAACTTCTTTCCATAACTGCTTTTGAATATTCTTTTAAACTTTTATTAAAAATTGCTGGACGTTTTCCCACTTCATCTATTAAATTTTCAATTTGTTCTTCCAACATATTTAATTCAACTATTCACAAAATGAACAAAAAAATTGAAATATCTTTACAAAAAAAAATAAAAATCTAGACTAGGATATACAAGATCGTACACAAGGTATGGCTACAAAACTGTCTGCGGGCAAAAAGTCTCCAGTGTGCGCTAGGCCTTACTGCTGCGCAAGCTCCAAACGGTGGGCGCATAGTTCAAATAAAGATAAAGACAGTAGCATAACAAAATAAGCATTGCAAAATCTCTTTATTATTTAAAATTATATTTATTTCGTACTTTGGAAAATTTGAGCGTACCCTGTTAATATCAAGAGTAAACTAAAAATTTTACTAATTTTTAGATCAAATAAACAAAAAAATATAATAAAAAAAAAAATTGTCAAATGTATTTTTAGTCTATCATATTATTCGCTAAGTTTCAACAGGATAAAGTAATTTTATTAAAATGAATTTGACATGTAGTTGTGCAATTTTTCTAGTTGTGGTTACAATTTATACCAGTGAGGGGGCATTTCGTTCCGAAATCGGTAGGTATTCTTTCCTTATAAATTTATAAATGCTTTCTATATTTGTTAAGTATTTAAAAAGGACTTTCAATCCCTGATAGCAAGGAATATTTCTAAATATTGTCAGTTTACTTTCAATATTTAGTTAAAATATGAAAATTAGAGTACTTAGGACACATAATGAGAAATTCCTACAGATATGGATTACTACAGCAAATACTCCAGGGGAAGGTTTTGGGAAAAAGGGGACCAGGAAGCAGACGTATCTCCTGGGTAAACAATCTGCGAAATTGGTTCTCACTAAAGACTACCGGTCTTTTCAGAGCTATAGTGAATAAAGTAATAATAGCCAGAATGATAGCCAATATTCGAACCGAATAGGCACTTTAAGAAGAAGAAGACTCTTAATATTTGAAGGGCTATTATCTAGTCAGTTGTATAGTTAACTTTTTGCTACTCTCTCTCTGCTAATGTAAAGTTTATGAAAAGATCACATTCCGAAACTTTTATAATTCCTTAACAAGTCGGGGTCCCTAGATCACGAAAAACAGTCTCTAATTTCCATTGGTCTATCTGTTTGTCGACACGATAACTCGCGAACGAATTGTATATTTGTATATTTAACTTTTTGCTACTCTTGCTAATATAAAGTTTATGAAAAAATCACATTCCAAAACTTTTATAATTCCTAACAAGTCGGGGTCCCTAGATCACGAAAAACAATCTCTAATTTCCATTGGTCTGTCTGTTTGTCAACACGATAACTCGCGAACGAAATGCGATGTCGATTTTAAATTTGGCACACATAATACTTGAAGTATAATCGCAACTTGAGATTTTTGAGAGATAGTGTTTCATGGGAATAGGGGTGGAAGGCGTAGGGGTTTTTCAGTATTGAATAGTTTCAATGGCATGAGACATTTTTCTGGTTTTTGATTGGTTAATGAGTACATTTTTAACGTAATTATTTTTATATGGTATACTATAATTATTTATAAATATACAAGGGTTTAGAGAGGTGGAGGAGGAGGTAGAATGGTTGCTTTGCATGTTAATAAGGAGTTACTTAATCGTGTGATTAGTCCTTTTCCTCTCTTATTTTAGAACTGCTTGATTTCGAGACAAGTAACCTGTAAACTACGTTACTGATCTTTAAAAAAAATTTATAGTGATCGTAGAACCCTGACGCTTCCAAAACTACTATTTCATTTTTTTTATGGGGCAGCTAGTATGTTTTAATTTATTTTAATTTTGGTCAAATGAACGTCCAAGAAAGTTTTAAACCAAACCCTATTGAAAACGGTTAAGCATACAGTTAGACCGTGAGCGCCATTTGCGACTATTTAAGACATAGGCATATTTTTTTTTTAAATTTGGTATATTTTTAGACCCTACTAAAACAGTGAAACTAAGAGAAAAGAGATCTCCCGGACCAAGGGGTGGAGGAGGGGGAGGAGGAGGAGGAGGAGGAGGAGGTCATGGTTTCGGAGGCGGATTTGGAGGAGGATTTGGAGGAGGTGGTCGAGGTTTCGGAGGAGGTTTTGGTGGTGGAAGAGGAGGTGAGAACATGAATTTGTTAATGCAAAGTAGTAAAAAATAATAGTAGAATAGGCCAATCCAGAAAAAAAATATAAAATATGAATTTCGTAGGGAACATATTTAAGTTCGTTACTGACTGAAAATCGACAAAATATAATACTAAATAATATATATATATATATATATATATATATATATATATATATATATATATATATATATATATATATATGTATATATATATATTTATATAAAGGATTATAAATGATTCAAACTGAAATTTCGTGATCGATTTGACGAAATAATTCTACAAAACGATCATATTTTCTTGAATCTTTCTAAAACTTCCAGTTTTTAGGTTTTGGAGGAGGATTCGGCAGAGGTTTCGGAGGAGGATTCGGTGGGGGTTTTGGAGGAGGTTTTGGAAGAGGAGGTTTTGGTCGTCCGGCAGTTTTTCTTGGAGGAGGAGCGGGTTACTTTCCCTTTTTATTTAGACGAAGATCACCCTATTATTACTATTAAATTTTAAATAAAGAGTTGTGATTTGTATATTTTTTTAAATATATAGTTTTTTTTTGAAAATAATTTGTACAAAAATGTTACCATGTATTATTTTTCCTTCCTTTTCAAGTTATTACTTGTAGTCGTTAGAATTTTAAAAAGGATGCAATACTGAAAAAAAAGGACCACAATGCCGTGTAAAGATTTCATTGCATGTCGAAACAACTTAGGAACTGAAGCTTATCAGAATATTTGAAAATAGGTTTGTGGTGTTTTGGTCTTTTTTAAAGGAACATACATAATATTGGGATTTAAATTCACTATTCAGGAAAACCAAAAACTGATTTAGTGAGGTTTTTGCAAATCTCTCAAAAATCTGTTACCAAGAGGGTCTCTTAAAGTAATAAAGTCTGAATATGATATCGGTATTAAAGCTCAAGTGTTTATGAAAATTATCTACACAAATTATTGTTTTCCTTCCACCTTACAGAAATGCCAGCTCTCAATGATACTCTATAATGGTTTCTATATATCGTTTCTGTCTACTGCCTGTTCACGACAGCCACACTGATGGTGAAAATAAATGCACGAATATTTTTCGCTTACTAAATAAACTCCTGTACATTGAAGATTTGGCAAATATTTATTTAAAAGGTATGGGAATTAGGGTCATTATATATTTTTGGTTACCGACAAACGAGAAAATAATAAAAAAAATAAAGGTAGCCGAAACTAATTTAAGAAAAGATGAATAATTGAAAGTAAAATAAAAAATACACAGGGTGTTATTCCATTTTTAGTGTTTCGTACGGAACACTTATAAGATCACTTCGGTGTCCGTCTGTCTGTCTGTCCGTCTGCCACACCCGATTTTCTCCGAAACTATTTGTCATAGAACATTGAAATTTTGCACTAATAAGGAATTAATGGCATCATCGGAGCCGTGTGGTTTTCAAAGTTAAGTTTTGACGTAAGATTTTGACGTAAGAGGTCTTGTGGGGTGAAATCGGATGTGAAAGAAAAAAACTTACCAGGTCGTCCCATGGGGTGTCAAAAATATATATAATGTAATACTGGCGTACACTTTTCTTTGTAATCTTTTTAAAAAATTGCGAAAAATCGCTGCCCCCCCCTTATCTCGAAAAGTACTGATAAAGAAATTTTGAAAAAATTCTGGGATATTCTTCATAAGGTATAGACTGAATGAAAATTATCACGAGTAAGGTAATGACCTTTAATATATTACACAGGTCTGCAACAAAAATGCTGTCTGGATGTTTTCAACTGATTTCTGTGTATTTAGGTGTTCTGAAAACTAAAAAAATACCAAAAAATTCCAGAACGTCAGGTTATTTTGCAAAACGCAAAATTTTATTATAAAAAAGGGTTTTTTGGGCTAACTTGAGTCATAAATAAATAGGTACAATTTTATTTTGATTACTGTTTTCAAATGTATACAGGCCATAACTATCATTACTTTCTAAATAAAGAACGCCCTGTGTGAGCTAAACTAACAAACATAAACGTTGTAACCAGAACGTGCGCGCTCCGATAGTGCAGAAAGTGGCGCGGTACAATTACGTGTTAACTCGTCATTGTTTTATAGATCTTGGTTCAATATAGTGCAATGTCATCTGTGCGGAAGTGTGTAAATTCGTCTGACAGTTTCTGTTATATTTGTGGCGAATATATGGTATTAAAGCAACAACTTAATATTACGGACTTTGTAAAAAAAGTATACTTCACGTATTTTGGCTTAAAACTTGGAGATCAGGATAAAGTTTGGGCACCTCATAAAGTCTGCAAACGATGTGTTGAAGACCTTCGAAATTGGTTTAAGAGCAGGAAAAAAGCTTTCCGATATGCGATTCCTATGGCATGGCGCGAGCAAAAGAACCATAGTGATGATTGTTACTTTTGTTCGTGTAATGTGAAAGGGTATAATTCAAAATGGAAGCAGTCCATTTCATACCCCAATCTGCAATCAGCTATTCGTCCCATCCCTCATGGGACCGAAATACCAGTGCCCAAGGCCCCTACTACTTTGGAAGAGATTCCAAGTTCTGACGAAGATGGTGCTGTACCTGAAGTTTTCAATTTGAAGATGACAGCAGTTCCCAGGGCAAGCTAAATGATTTGGTATGAGACTTGAATCTTCCCAAAAACGCTGCTGAGTTTCTTGGATCAAGGCTCAAAAGCAGGAACTTACTTTTGCCGGGAGTGTCTTCCTCCTGGTTTAGATATCGTGAGAAGCAGTTCACTTCCTACTTTGCCCAAGAGGACGAGTTGGTTTATTGTACCAATATTGAAGGTTTCATGGATACATTTAAGATCTCATACGACCCAGCACAGTGGCGTATTTTCATAGATTCTTCAAAAAGAAGCCTTAAAGCAGTTCTGCTTCACAATGGCGGTTTGTATGCTTCCATTCCTGTCGGTCATTCCGTACACCTCAAGGAAACCTACAAGAACTTGGAATTGGTTCTTTGCAAATTAAAATATAAAGACCACGGTTGGCAAGTGTGCGGTGATTTAAAAATCTTGGGCATGTTGCTCGGACAACAATCTGGGTTTACCAAATTCCCTTGCTTTTTGTGTCTATGGGATAGTAGAGACCGAGCAAATCACTGGACCAAAAAGTGTTGGCCTCCGAGGGAGTTTAAAGTTGACGAAAAGAACGTCCTGCATGAAACTTTGGTGCCTCCTCATAAAGTTCTTCTACCTCCGCTTCACATAAAGCTGGGATTGATGAAGCAATTTGTAAAGTCACTTCCAAGAGATGGAAATTGCTTCAAATACTTAATATCAAAGTTTCCAGGCCTCTCGGAGGCAAAGTTGAAGGAACGTGTTTTCGTTGGACCAGATATTAGACGGCTTATGGCTGATCCACAATTCATCACAACCATGACGGATCCTCAAAGAGAAGGGTGGATTGCCTTTAAAGAGGTCATAGAAAAATTTTTAGGCAATAACAAAGACCCTAACTACAAACAAATCGTCAAAAGAATGTTAAAAGCATTTCAAGCTTTAGGTTGCCTAATGAGTTTAAAAATACATTTTCTTCATTCCCACCTCGACTACTTTCCAGAAAATTTAGGAGATCTGAGTGAAGAGCGAGGTGAACGATTTCACCAAGATATTAAGGAGATGGAAAAAAAGATACCAGGGAAGATGGAGCGTCTCAATGATGGGAGACTACTGTTGGACGCTTCAGAGAGACCTTCCAGATGCTTCCTACAAGCGAAAATGTACCAAAAGGAGTCTCACTGGGAAAAAGAAATGTGTTTAGTGCTTACTAATGAATGTATTTTAGATAAAAAAATAAGTTTTGTTACGCAATTGTAAATTAAAATAATTTTTTTTAGTCTTTTATCTTTTATTTTAAGATGATAACTTGTTTAACATAGATACCTACATTGTCAGAAAAGGTGACGTTCTATGACAAAATGAAAGTCATTTTCGGATTCAGTACACCCAAAAACATAAGAATTACGCAAAAAACCAAAACAGCGCTCAATTTTTTTTTTGCAGACTTGTATATAAAAAAATAAAAATTTCAAGGTCATCAGTTTTCAGTAAAGATCTGAAAAAATGAAAACTGCATATATATATATATATATATATATATATATATATATATATATGTATATATATATATATATATATATATATATATATATATATATATATATATATATATATATATATATATATATATATATATATATATATATATATATATATATTATATATATACATATATATATATATATATATATATATATATATATATATATATATATATATATATATATATATATATATGTGCAACGGAGCCACCCCAATACCCAAAAATAGAATAGACGAAAAACAAACTAAAGGGTGTCAATTTTTTCTTTAAAACGTAAGTTTTCAAATGCAACTTGGCCCTTTTGAGAAAAACAAGATGGCGGCTCAACATGGCGGCTAGATACAAAAAAATCATGATTTCTAAATGGAGTTAACTGAACTTCAAAACTGAGACCAAATGCAATATTGATGTAATAGTTAGAGTAACCAACATAATTTTATGTAATACCAACATGACGGATCCAATATGGCGCCTAAAACTGAAAATTAGACGAAAAATAAGCAATTATGGAGATTTCGCAGTGAGCACTTTTTCTGTCCAGAGTAATTTTCGGTTTTAGGCGCCATATTGGTATTATTTAAAATTATGTTGGTTACTCTAATTATTCCATCAATATTGCATTTTGTCTCAGTTTTGAAGTTCAGTTAACTCCACTTAGAAATCATGGTTTTTTTGTTTCTAGCCGCCATATTGAGCCGCCATCTTGTTTTTTTCAAAAGGGCCAATTTGCATTTGAAAGCTTACGTTTCAATGAAGAAATTGACACCCTTGAATTTTTTTTTCGTTTTTTATATTTTTGGGTATTGGTAAATGTTATATACCTTATTTTTTCAAAGACTTGTCACGTAGCTCTGATTTAAGCATAGTGGATGGAAACATATATTTTTACTATAATTATTTAAAATTAAACTTATTTATGGGGTACCTTGTATTTTTTAGGGATCAACAGTACTATGATCCAAAATTGTTTATTTTAATTACGTAATAAAATAAATAGGTTAAATTTTCGATAAGTATAACGAAATAAATGTTGATTTTCCTACAAAATAAATAGATTACGAAACTAGGCAAAACATTAAACACCAATTATCTAAATCAATGAAAAAAGTGAGTTTTCGCGAAATTTTCAAACGCTATGTAGAATATGTTATCAGTAATGATGGTCATTGGAATATACCTTTAAGGGCCGACTATTGTTTAAGGTAGATCTACCTGAACTACTAAGGCCATCCTGCCATTGCTCAGACATTTTAAGAAGACCGAACCAATAATATCAGAGGCCAAAAGTATTACAATGTCCTGAAACATGTGAAAATAATTCAGAACAATTTTCTTTGGCTTTTTAAACATTGACGTATATATTATAGTACCACACATTAACAGCTCAAGAAATCCTGATAAAATATATTATAAAGATATAATAGTTGTATGCACCATATTTTGTTGTTTGGTCTTTCATGTAACCTCATTCATTATTCACGGAAGTGCTCTAAAAACTCTCTCCCTCTCTGTTAAAAAAAGACACCAAACTTAATTGTTTAAATTATTTACTTCAAATGATATACGAGTACTTTACCACTGACTCGATATAACACTTGGTTCGGTTATTGCTATCGTATCGTTTTTCTTTCAACGGTAAATGAAGTTGGGGGAAGAGAAAGAAGCTCCTCTTTCACCCTCATTGCCTTAAGCAATATCGCACAAAAGCTATAGGCTTCACTCCGTCATTAGGTATTTTATATAAATATACAAGGTGTTATGAAATTCTCTGCATTCTCTACATTCGATACGTTTTTTTTTTCAAATTTGAAAATTTTTGAAAAATCAAAAAAGGGGGTAAACTGCGTTTTACCAAATCATTTACAAAATCAACCCGCCCATGAATAAACGCCATTGTACAAACTAGCTCAGGAGAGAGAGCCACAAAAAAAAAGGCAGCCGACAGCTTTAAATTCCGACGTCGGCACACGTAAAATGCTTTGTCGGCGTTGGAAATTCTTTGTCGGTAGGTAGTAAAGTAAAGCATAATAAGGTCAACGGCTTTACGACCTACCTCAAAAGTTCTTTGTTGTCCCTTGTCAAATAAAATTTTAGGCAGTTGCCTGTGTTAAAATTTTTTACTTTTAATAATAAAATATTAAAATATAAAACTAGTGTAATTAATTTCTTGGTGTCACAAAACAATTATTTTAAAAAGTAATAATTTTTATAAACTAGTTTTTTTGATTAATTTTGTTTCGGACAAGTCTAGTCAAATCCGAATAATACGCGATTAGTATTTTAGATTAGATTAAGATTGCTGATTAGTATATACCGACTAGATGGTAATAGTATGAGTAACCTCACAAGTGTTCTACATATAAAAACTGTAATTATATTTGTGTATTATAAAAGAACCCTTAATTAAATTGAAAAACAACAGAAGACTTACAGACGAATTATAATATGCCGATGTCGACACTTTTTATATTACTTGAGACCAAAACTTGAGATTCAAAATTACCCATATCGTTTCTTAATCCCTTTAATGTTTAATTGTTAATTGTTATTTTTTGTTCGTAAATAGATATTTGTTTCGCCTTGTTGAGGTTCGAGAATACGTGCTGTTCTAAAATCGGAATCTTACGAACTCCAACGGCTAAAAAATCTATAAATTGTTTAAAATGGGTTGTCTAAGAGATTATTACGGCATAAATTTTAGGAATCAATTATTGCGGTTTTAAAGAATTTTTTTGTGCGTTGAAAGTGGAAATCTAACTCCGAACATGCCACCAACGAACAATATCGGTGATATTGTGAGGTTGTATGGTTCAGCAGTGGCGGCGTGAAAAAAATACTCATATTGTTATTTCTTTAGGATCGATTTTCTTCTTTATTATTGGGATCCGCTATGTAAGGTGAATTTTTTGCAATCGGTGTTAGTACAAGGAGACGCCAGCTCCAATATATGCAGTCAATTCCATATCATCCAATATATATATATATATATATATATATATATATATATATATATATATATATATATATATATACATATATATATATATATATATATATATATATATATATATATATATATATATATATATATATATATATATACAGTCGACACTGTTTATAGTGAAACTCTATATAGTGAAAAACTCTATAGTACAATTTTTTCAAGACCTAGAATATCTTACATACATAGCAATATATACGGATTTTTTCTTTATATAGTGAAAAACTCTCTATAGTGAAATTTCGGTCAACATTTTGGCCTTTCACAATATAGACTGTCGACTATATATATATATATATATATATATATATATATATATATATATATATATATATATATATATATACATATATATATATATATATATATATATATATATATATATATATATATATATGTATATATATATATATATATATATATATATATATATATATATATATATATATATATAACATATATATATATATATATATATATATATATATATATATATATATATATATATATATATATATATATATATATATATATATATATATATATATATATATATATATATATATATATATGTATATATATATATATATATATATATATATATATATATATATATACATATATATATATATATATATATATATATATATATATATATATATGTATATATATATATATATATATATATATATATATATACATATATATATATATATATATATATATATATATATATATATATATTTTAATTTTATGATATCACATTCAAAAGCAAAAATCTCGGAATATTTATATATTTTATATTTTCCGTGTCCGGTCAAACACAGTAATTCTAGTGGTTTGGAGCTGATACTGCTCTGTCATTCGCTAGTATAATGTCTTCCTCTGTTCAAGCTTGGTCCAAATTTGAACAAATCAAAAGATGTTGTGGACTCTGAACATCACCGCACCTGCAAAGGACGTCTGCTCCAACTGGTAGCAGCCCCTATTTCTGCAAGTTGGTTGTGCATTGTGGCATACCTACTTTCATTCTATTAAGTATTTTTCACACTGTGTAGGGCTATTCGCCTGCCTTGGAAGCCTTGGTGATTTAGTAGATTTCCGGTGTTCCTTCCAGGATTTTCGTTCTTCTCATGAAGCCTTTCCTAATCTCGGAACGTGATTTTTTTCACCAATACAATACTTTCTTTTAGTAAGGAAAGTAAAAACTACCATCGTTTCTTTGAAAAATTCAGTTTCTTTTTGGAACAAAGTGTAAAAAAATGTCCTAGTTTTACGATTGTTTTCTTTTAAAAAATCACGTTACTCGCCTGCTAAAACTCTTAAAAATAATTTAAACCAACTTATTTGAATATCTCACGATAATTATCTGTACTGAAACTGGATTTGTATGTTAAACTGTTGCAATTTCTTTCTGATAGAAAATTAGTCTGTGATTGTATTTTCCAAATTCAACAAGTAATTTCATTTGGAGGTTACCGTACTGAGAAATTGGAATTTAATTTTAACGTCAGGGTAGGTTTTTTTTATTTATTTTAAAAACTTTTATTTTAATTATAAGTTGTTTTTATAAAGTTAATATTACAATTTGTAAAGAACAGTTAAAAGTATAGTTTAACTGTAGGTAAAATTAACAAAATTTGTATCTAATTCGCCGGTTAAGTCTGTAAGTTCTCACTATTATAAAGCTAGTTTCATCGTTTCATCCAGATAAATTAATGGTGTGAAAGGCGAATCGAAAGATCCGCATTTCAGGAGTTCCCAAAGTGTTCTTTGTATTTGCCGGACCATCCCAAGACGCGTTTCGCCGTATCACGGCTCATCAGTTGGGCTAGGTTTAGCAAATACCAAAAATACACTTTCAGTCCTTATCCAGGTACTAAAGGAGATAAATTAATTAGATAATAAATAAGTAAAGTGATTTTACCCTTATAAATATAGAAGTATAGCCTGTCCCAAAATATAAGATCTTAATTTTTACCGTTTTATGTGTACAATATAAAAATTCTGACCTTTTGTTTATGATAGGTTGCAGAAATGGACTTAAGAATTTTATTCATTAATGCAAATAAATAAAATTATAAGTGTTTTTGGAGATGTTTATTTATAGATGCATGTAAAAACAAACGGATAAGAAGTACAAATATACAATTTGAATGAATGGGGTTTACAAGAGGGGACATATTGTATAAATAAAAATATATTTTAACTTAAGTATAATTCGGTTTCACTATCATTGTCATCAGCTGAGGTAATTATCAGTGGTTTTATATTATTTACTTAAATATATGAATCTTCAAGTTTAACAACGTGCTGTATGGAATTCTTCCAGCTTTCACAAGGTATATCATTTATAACTTTTTTTGCTAATTCAACCACTTGAGCTTAAAGTAGGAGAAATATTTTGTGCCCTTATTTTTGATTTAACTTGATGTAAAATATGTTCAGTTGAATTAAACACATAATAATACGGAGGAAGCCGCAAAACAGTGTGTCCCATTTTCTCAGCCATACTATCACAAACATATTTCTTTTTCAATTTTCAAATTTCAAAACTTCCAAAAGATCACTTTTTTTATAACTAATGTCAAAATAAATGTCATTTTCTAACATATATTCCTGTATTTCCGGTTTGGTGTTGGTTGCATTAGAAACCTTATTTAGTAGGCGACTATGGTAACTTGCATTGTCCATAACCATAACACTCTGTTCGGGAACATTTGGCAAAAGGGAATTTTGAAACTAATTTTCAAAAAGTTCTGAGGTCGTGTCTTCGTGATAGTCCAAACTAGAATCTTTTATGTTTTTTGCAGATAATAGTAGACAATTTGAAACCCAGCCCTTTTCAGATCCAGCATGCGAAATGGTTATTCGTTTACCTTTATTTGAAGGTGCGTTAGTCTAACATTTTGTACTGCTGTCAACCCACCCTTTTTGCACAGTGTCATGAGTATCGAACCATGTTTCGTCAAGGTAAATTACTGGCCAATTCTCTGATCGATACTTTTTAATTTCTTGTAAATAAGTATGTCGCAAGATTCGTAATCTTTGTGACTCCATCACTACTTGCCTTTTGTTGATTTTTCTGAACGTGACTCTCATCCTTAAGAGAATTCTGTGAAGGGTTGATCGGCCACAATGTATATTGGTCTCGTCCTGCACTAGTCTTAATTTTATTTTGTCTAGCGTCGGCACCAACTGCTCTTAATATATAGAATATATTTTTCTCCTGATGACGTCTTTTTCACAATCGTCTTCATGATGCATTTGAAAATCTTTCCGTTTTTTCCTGTTCCTGAATGATGGTTTTCCTACAATACCCTTAATCGTAGAAATTCACTGGTTTCTTGCAAAGCACTTTATTTATTAAAATTTCTTTTTACCAAACTGTCGTAAACATTTTTCACTATTTGTTTAGCGTCAAGTGAGAAATGTTTTCTCTTGCGATAGCCACTATTGCAATTTTCCCACGGACGCCACATAATTAAAATAGAACCGTTACGTTGTAAGTTGTAAGTAAAACTAAAAGTAAAAATAATAAAAAGTATCTTTTGAATCTTAATAGGGACCTGTGGTCATTAGGCCTATATTATCAAATACTTAAAGGGCTCCAAACCAGGTTGCCAGGTAGTAAATACATAGGCAAAAATAGATCCAATATGATTGCAGGTGCAAGTGAGGGCGGTGTACAAAGCAGGTAAAATAAAAATACGTTTATCGTAATACCTTGCAACTATGCACAAAACCTTAATAGGGTCGTTTATTGCCTCACTGAAAAAGCAAAAAGGGATTTACTTTACCAATTTTGATTTTCTCACACTAAAACATAATCCAAACATTACAAGTCGATATTTCAAATGATAGGTATTTTATGGTGAGATATGATTCAGAAATATTTATAACTAAAATTTAACATTTCTCTTTTCATACTAATTCTGGTAAAATTGAAAATGATGTTAAACGAATTATTTTATTGACTACTATAACTATTATACACTGATTTGATTAAAACATGATTTACATTTGGATCGTAGGCTGAAAAGTTTTTGGTCTAGCTACTTAAAACGCATTTTTTTTGGAAAAATTCGACTTTATTCATCAACATAGTCTCTTTCCCTTTCCCTATACCTTTCTTTTAGAAGGATTTGTGTTTGTTTTCAAAATAGGCCTCAGTTTCGGCGATAACTTCTTCAATGGAGCCAAATCTCTTTCTCGCGAGCATTTTTTTGAAGTCTGCGAATAGATAATAGTCGCTGGGTGTCAAATCTGGAGAATACTGTGGATAAGGAAACAATTCGAACTTCAATTGATGCAATTTTGCCACCGTAACCTTTGACTTGTGCCACGGTGCATTGTTTTAACGAAAGAGCACTTTTTTCTTGTTCATTTGGGGCCTTTTTTTACGATTTCTGCTTTCAAACGCACCAGTAACTTTATATAATATTCGCTATTGATAGTTTTTTCCCTTCTCAGCATAGTCGATGGAAATTATTCCATGCGCATCCCAAAATACAGAGGTCAAAACCTTGCCAGCCGACTGTTGTGTCTTTGGTCGCTTCGGGCTTTCACCGGCTGCTGTCCACTCAGCTGACTGCCGATTTGATTCCGGTGTATAGTGGTACATTCATGTTTGATCTATTGTCGCATATCGTATGAAAAAATCCTTTTTATTGCACTCAAATACATCCAAACAGTACTCCGAATCATCAACATGTTGTTGTTTTTAGTCCACTGGGAGCAAACACGGTACCCATTGCGAACAGAGCTTTTTCATGCCCAAATATTCATTTAAAATATGACCAACACATTTTTTGATACCTTTTCACTTTACGGTCATCCGAAACAATTTTGTGGGATGTGTTTTTCGGTGTAATCACCTTATTTGGGCGCCCAGAGCGTTCAGCATCATTTGTGTCTATACGACCGCGTTTAAATTTAGCATACCAGTAAATGATGAGTGATTTTCTAGGAGCAGAGTCCCCGTAACACTTATCAAGCCCTTACTTAGCTTAACCGGTATTTTTTTCCATCAAAAAACAGTGTTTAATCAACACACGAAATTCGACTTTTTTCCATTGTTTTGAAAATATTAAAAGTAGCGTCACTAAAACCACGGTAACTTGTACACTAATCTTTGAATAGTCATGAAATTTTGACACATATCGTTTGAAGGTTGGTACTTCCGAAAAATCATATGGATTTTTTTTGAAAAGGGAGACATTTATGTGTCAAACCAAAACCTTTTCAGCCTACGTGTTACATAATAGGAACCTAATTAACTTAGCCTAGATGGAATTTATATAAATGTATTGAGAAAACTTAAGATATTTCAACTGAAGATATTTCATGAACATAAACTTAAAATTACACTTAATATTAATTTAGATTAACTTAAGCTAAGGGGGTCGCTGGGTGTTGGTAAACGACGGCAAGCTTGGTGTGGAAGAGGGGACGGTAGGCGGTCTTGGAGTGGTGAGTGGCTTTGTCCAGGAATTTGAGCTTGGCGCTGCTGACGAATTGGATGAATATTGGGCATCTGAAAGTCTCTATGAAGTTGAGTGTTGCGGACGAACCATGGGACCTTGGCGATGATGCGGAGGGCCTTGTTCTGGATGGTCTGGATGGTGGATCTACGGGAGCGTGACATCTGGCACCATGCTCGGCTGGAGTAGGTCATTCCGGCTCGGATCATCTTGTAAATTGTCAATTTATTGCGAGTTGACAATATGCGGGACTTGTTCAGGAGTGGGTACGCTTGCCGAGGAGTTGGTGGGCTTTTTTAGTGCAGACGGTAACCTGGTCCTTCCATACTAGCCGCTTGTCGTAGTGGAGGCCCAGGTGCTTGATGTAGTCTGACCATCGGAGTCGGGTTTCTTGGAGGGTGAGACTTTCCGGCGGTGAGTAGCGAGCCTTTGAGGACATGATGACTTGGGTCTTCGCTCGGTCGAGCTGGAAAAACTAAGCTGTCACGGACTCCATAGTTTATAGAGTATTTGCTCCTCCATTTGAATATAAACTTATTTATAATTTACAAATTATTTCTAATAACCGGCCAAGTGCAAGTCAGAATTGCGCAATTAGTGTTCCGTACGTTAATTGCTTTTAAAAGAAAAAAAAATTGTTACGGAGCTGTAAAATGATCAATGATTTCACAAAACACACCTCAAATGAGTTTTGAACAAAGTTTGTTTCCAATCTTTGTTAAAAACTGATGACCTTGAAATTATTGTATTTTTTTATATCCCAGATAAATTATTAAAGGTAATTTCACTCGCACTCGTGATAATTTTCGTTCAATCTACACCCTGTGGAGAATATTCTACAATTTTTTCAAAATTTTTTGATCCGTACTTTTTGAAATAAGAAGGGGACAGAGATTTTTTCGCAATTTTTTAAAAATAAAGAAAAGTGTGCGCAAGTTTTGAACTTGTGTTTTTACAATCTTTTATTTGACACCCCACTCGATGACCTGGTGAAAAATTTTTTTTTAGTTCCGATTTCACCCCCCAAAACTAACCCCTTAAGTCAAAATTTAATTTTCAAAACTACACGGCTCTCATCAATTCCAAATTTCATCTTTCATTTTTTTTTTATGGGTCTAGCTCACGTGCTGCAGGGAAGTCCCTAAAGCGCTCTAGGAGCGGCACGAGTGCGGAAAAAAAAAAAGCGATTCACGTTGTTCTTGAATCGCTGTAAATTGTACTCGGTGGGAAACACAGCGCTGGGCAAATTATTCCAAAGGGATGACGTTCTCCATATAAAAGATTGCTTGAAAAGCGTTGTACGCGGAGTAACAAGCTGAACCTCATACGGATGCGAAGCACCAGCGCGACGTGTATTTCTAACATGCACCACTTTGGGAGGAATTAAGCGGGCTACATCCTTCGAACACTTTCCATGAAAATACTTGTAGAACAGACTCAAGTCGCCAACCGTTCTTCGATGTTCCAGCGAATCAAGGCCGCCGGTCAATTCCGGGTCCCCAATCAGACGGACCGCTCTTCTCTGAACAGAATCCAACAAATGCAGTGTATGTTTGGGAGCGGAGCCCCAAACGTGGGAGCAGTATTCCATAGTTGGTCGAATTTGGGCTTTGTAAAGAATTAACAGTTGCTGTGGGGTGTAAAGCTTTCTGGTTCTAAATAATATTCCCAACTTTTGAGAAGCTCTCCTTGCTATGCCTGCAACATGTTCATGCCAAGACATATTTGCTCCCAAACTAACGCCCAACAAATTGAGCGACGATGCTAGGGGAATGGAGTGCCCCGACATAACTATGTCGGGTTCAGCAACCTTAACTTTTTTAGAAAAAACTGCCGCTTGGGTTTTTGTAGCGTTAAATTCCACTTGGTTACTGTCACCCCAAGATAGAATTTCTTCCAGGTCTTTGTTAAGTTGAACGACCTCCTGCTGTCTGCGGATATTCGCCTGAGCAGCCGATGTCCGAGCGTTCAAGGTGAATGAAGAGACAAGCGTACTGTCATCTGCAAAGCTATAGATTGGATTCCCGGTCTTTTCCAGCAGATCGTTAATGTAAATGAGAAAGAGAGTAGGAGACAGTATGGAGCCCTGGGGCAGACCGGCGTTGATAGTGAGGGTGTTAGAAAGAAATCCGTCGACCGCCACTCGTAAAGAACGCTCTCTGAGGAAACATGAGAGCCACAAACAGAACCTTTCAGACATACCATAAGAGCGTAACTTAGCCAACAGTCCATCGTGCCAAACACGGTCGAATGCCTTGGATATGTCAAGAGCAACCGCTCGAGATTCTCCAAAGTGTTCAATTGCGTTGTTCCAAACATGTGTTACATAAGTCAGAAGATCTCCTGTTGATCTATGTTTACGAAAACCATATTGGTGATCGCTAATAATATTGAATCGTTCAAGATATTTTAGAAGATGCTCATTGATAACCTTTTCCATGACTTTCGATATTCTTGAAAGCAGTGCAACTGGTCGGTAGTTATTTGGCAAGGTCTTCTTACCTTTTTTAGGTATCGGCTGAACCGTGGCACATTTCCAGCAGGACGGAAATATTCCCTTTCTCTAGGATAAGTTAAAAAGTCTACAGAAAACTGGTGTTAGTTCCCTTGCACAGTTTTTGAGAACTATGGCAGGTATTCCGTCAGCGCCAGAAGCCTTCTTGGTGTCGATCTTCATTAAAATACGCTTTATGATGCGCTGTCTGAAGACAACATCGGGCATCCTTGACTGCAATATGGGAATAGTAGGTGGTGTCAGTCAGTAGGTGGTTCATTGTCAAATAGTTTCGGAGAAAATCGGTTGTAACAGACGGACAGACAGACAAAGACCGAAGTAATCTGTTCCGTACGGAACACTAAAAATGGACGTCAGTGTAAAGGATTCCCCTGTTTATGGTTTAATGTATGTAAGTTGATATTTAAAAATGAATTCCGGGTGTTTTAAATACAGTTTTACTTTTATATAATTAACTAATTAAGGATATTTTATTGTTTAGTTTTGAATTAAATGTCAAATTTTATTTCCTTAAATTATTTGACGTATTTACGAGGAGAAGTCAAAAATATTAGGTTGACATTTAGTAAATACGTACACAAAATCTGGTGGTTCCGATTTTATTGTGCTATTTATAGTGAATTTTTGAAGAAGATATGACCGACAAAAATTGAGACTTCATTTTCCAGTGCCCTATCCGTTTCGGACGTTGGCTATTAACATGGCAATCCCGACCTTACTGACACAGCTTCGAAACAGCTGAATAGACGTAAGTCCGAACCATTGTTCTAAGATATATAGCCAAAAATGTCTTCTCCTCCCTAGACCTCGTTTCTTCTTGCCTTGTATTACACAGCCCCACAAAAAAAAAGTGGGGTATACTTTTCATGCGATATATCAGATAGCCGTAGTATTTTTGCCCGCTGATCACGAATCTGACGTCAGAATATCGCCATCACATCTCAATTTTTTTCTAACCTCAAAAAATAGGTAAAAATTAGTAAAAATTAAGAAAAACATACTCCTAAAAAATTGATTCAAGCTTTTTGATGAATCCAAAGATGTATTAATATGTATTCGGACACGCTAAGCTAATATTCATCGGTTGGATTAAGCCATACAGTTCTGTTTTCTTTCTAACCTCAATAAATCAGACAGATATAGTGCTTCTCGAATGCAAAAAACGAATTCAAATTAAAATTCAACCGATTCTTACCAAATTTGGTACACGGGGTTTTTTTGGGTTGCTGATCATGAATCTGAGGTCGGATTTGCAAAATTCAAAATGGCGGATCCAAGATGGCGGACAAAATTTTTGAAAACCAACCGATTCCTACCAAATTTGGTATACAATTGGGGAATCCTCAAACCTGATACTCTTAAACCCTAAACCCTGAAACCTTAGACTCCCACACCCTGTAACCTCAAAAAATAGACCTCAAAAAATAGTCTCCATTCTTCAGGATGGTATGAGTTATTTTGAAATTCATCCATTAGACCTTTTACATCGGTACAATATGAAAGTGACAATTCCTCGTCCATTGTGAAATATTTTCGAAATTCTTCATCTCTGTTTCTATAATAAGAAATCGTAGCTTCTGGCTTAAGTAAATGTATTTTCTTTAAAAAGGAAGCAAGATGCTCTGAACCATCTTTGGATAAGTCTAAATCTCTGACTAGATCACTAAGTTCTGACTGTGATACGAGTATTGGTTCTGGTTTACGGTTGTATGGTAGAAATTCTTTATCTGTGTCACTAGTATATGATAGGTTGTCACTAGAACATTTATTAGTAACAGTGTTTGAATCTTTTTCGACAGTCTCAATGTTTTCGGCATGAACTGATAAGGTGAAATCATTTGTTTCCATAACATCAGCATCAAGTGGTTCAGGAGGCGGAATTAGTTTAGTTGGTCTTGTTACTGTCGAAACATTGTTATAAGTAATAGTGCTTTTATTTTTTCGGTTATGCCTAGATACAACATTCATACAAAAGTAGCAATCATTTTCACTGTATGGTCTATTCCATATTGCTGGTCTGGAATATTTAATCGCCTTCTTATTGATGTACAACATTACTTTGCAAGAACTGCAAATGATGTGGGGAACCCAATCTGTATCCTGGTGTGGTATTTCAATGTTAAAACAATCCTTATATAAGGTTTTAATCTTATCCGTTATCGGTGACCCCATTTTACTCAATACGTGTTGACAGCAAATATAACAAAATGAATCACTGTTTTTATCGCACGTATGAAAAGTCCTTGTACCGTGAGACCGTTTTCTTGTAGCATTATACTCTACATGAGCCAAGTCACCCACACATGAAGAGCTACGGTCGCTGGATGATGACGGCTGCGGGCCCGCTTTCCCACCCTGACCAACCGCCGATACTGGGTTTCCGAGTCCCTGCATCGTAATTCTCTTTCTTCTACCTGCCATGACGGCATCTAAGCCGTTATCCAGGGACTCTGCCGGCTAGTGGAGTAACACTGTTGCCCACCGTCACCACGTGGAGGTGCCCTGGATGCAGGTAGAAGAATAAAAATCGACCGATGAATTTTCTCGGCGTTCAAAATGGCGCGAAAACATCTGCCATCTTGAATTTTGCAAATCCAACCTCAGATTCGTGATCAGCGACCCAAAAAATCCCCGTGTACCAAATTTGGTAAGGATCGGTTGAATTTTAATTTGAATTCGTTTTTGCATTCGAGAAGCACTATATCTGTCTGATTTATTGAGGTTAGAAAGAAAACAGAACTGTATGGCTCAATCCAACCAATGAATATTAGCTTAGCGTGTCCGAATACATATTAATACATCTTTGGATTCATGAAAAAGCTTGAATTAATTTTTTAGGAGTATATTTTTCTTAATTTTTACTAATTTTTACCTATTTTTTGAGGTTAGAAAAAAATTGAGATGTGATGGCGATATTCTGACGTCAGATTCGTGATCAGCGGGCAAAAATACTACGGATCTGATATATCGCATCAAAAGTATACCACACTTTTTTTTTTTTTGTGGGGCTGTGTTATCAGCTGGAAGAGACGGTACTTATTATGTATCATGACGTGGCAAATATAATCAATCGTCTTTTAATGGTGAGTGCAATTTCTTTGTCTTCGTCTATTCGGCGCAGAACTTCTAAGTTATTTGATATGTTCGTTCCACGAAATCTTCAGAATTCGGCGGTACACCCACATCTCAAAGGCTTCAAGTTTTTTCATTAGGGTTTCTGTTATCGTCCATGATTCTACACCGTATAGCAAAACAGGGAATACGTCGCATATAGCTAATCTAACTTTTAGCCGGAGTGACAAATCATTGCATGTAAATAGTTTTCTCATACCATTAAAAGATGCTCGAACTTTTTAATTCTTAACTTTATTTCAGCAGATTCGACTCACTTTGCATTAACCACTGTCCCCAAGTATATATAGGATTCCACAGGCTTGATTATTTGGCTATTTATCTGAAGCTGTTTTGCTGCTTGTTAAGATTTGCTTATTGTCATCCACTTGGTTCTAGATCTATTCAAGTGGAGACCATACTCTTCGCTAACCCTTTGTACCTTTTTAACAAGATCTTGAAGTTCATCGATGTTCTTGGCCAGTAAGACGGTATGTATCATCGGCGTATCTTATGTTGTTAATCATCTCGCTATTTATTTTAATGCCTTTGTTAACCAACTCTAGTGCTTTGTTAAATATCTCCAACTTTCCCATATTATAGTCTTATATATTGCTTTTTCTGTAATTTTTCCGCATTATCTCCAATTATTTCGCCTTATCTCCCATAATCTCGAATTCTCCCGTAATACAGGGGCTTATATCCCTTTATCTATCATTATTCAAGCCATTCTCCAAATATTTCTCCTTATCTCCCAGAATCTCCAACTTTCCCATATTATAAAGCCTCATATATTGCATTTTCTGTCATTTTTCCGCATTATCTCCCATAATCTCGAATTCTCCAGTAATACAGGGGCTTATATCTCTTTATCTATCATTATTCAAGCCATTCTCCAAATATTTCTCCTTATCTCCCAGGATCTCCAACTTTCCCATATTATAAAGGCTTATATATTGCATTTTCTGTCATTTTTCCGCATTATATCCCATAATCTCGAATTCTCCTGTAATACAGGGTCTTATATCTCTTTATCTATCATTATTCAAGCCATTTTCCAAATATTTCTCCTTATCTCCCAGGATCTCCAACTTTCCCATATTATAAAGTCTTATATATTGCTTTTTCTGTCATTTTTCCGCATTATCTCCAATTATTTCGCCTTATCTCCCATAATCTCGAATTCTTCCGTAACACAGGGGCTTATATCTCTTTATCTATCATTATTCAAGCCATTTTCCAAATATTTCTCCTTATCTCCCAGGATCTCCAACTTTCCCATATTATAAATTCTTATATATTGCTTTTTCTGTCATTTTTCCCCATTATCTCCCATAATCTCGAATTCTCCAGTAATACAGGGGCTTATATCTCTTTATCTATCATTATTCAAGCCATACTCCAAATATTTCTCCTTATCTCCCAGGATCTCCAACTTTCCCATATTATAAATTCTTATATATTGCTTTTTCTGTCTTTTTTCCGCATTATCTCCCATAATCTCGAATTCTCCAGTAATACAGGGGCTTATATCTCTTTATCTATCATTATTCAAGCCATTCTCCAAATATTTCTCCTTATCTCCCAGGATCTCCAACTTTCCCAGGACGGGAGATAAGACACGTCTAGAGAGAAAGCCAGCAGGCAAACGTCCACCAGGGAAACCACCCAAAAGATGTAGAGATAGTTGGCAATCTACCTCTCAAAAAATCCCATAACTTCGGAATTAATCGATCATTAGATCTACAAAAAGTATAAGAAGAAGTATTTTTAGCATCGTCCATTTTGATTTGGGTATGAGAAAATTATCAACTTAATGGACCTCTAAACGTCTGACCGCCTCTAAACACGACTGAAAGTCATAGCATCCAAGTTAATTCGTATCTGTTTTCAAGAAGATTCATCTAACTCCTTTGTTCGAATAACAACTACGAGGGCTACCTTTTAAGTTTTTACAAAAACAATGAAAGAAAGCATTTTATGGTACAATTTTTATTATTGTTTCTCAAAATATTCGCCTTTAAGATGTTTGCATGAGTTCGAACCAATTCTCGAAGCATTTCTTCCATGCTGAAGTTGGTACCTAGAAAATATGGTTTTGGAAGGATTCACATGTCACATCTCAATAGCGCCATCTAGTGGTTGTTTGTAAAAACTTAAAAGACCGCCCTCGCTTGAACAAAGGAACAGTCGAGGGAGTGGAAACATGCCTCGCTCCAAAAGTTTCGTTCGAGGGTTACAGCTTCTACCGAAGGATTTCTGGGGTCGTTTTGTGATGTCAAAACCGTGGATTGGCAAAGGTGAAAGTGCACCGAAAAAGGCGAAACCAGTGTTATTGGCGGAAAAAGTGGTGGAGACTGGTTTTTGGGACTTACAGGGTATCATCATAAATGACCATTTGGAAAAAGGGAGAAAAGTGACTGATTCTTATTATGCAACGTTACTGAAACGTTTGCATTGCGTTAAGCCGAAGCGACCAAGATTAACGCGCAAAAAAGTGCATCCTCGCCAGGACAATGGGCCTGCTAACACATTGGAGGTTGCAATGGCACATGTGTACGAGTTGCGCTTCGAAATACCAGGTGTACAAGTATGAAATGCGGATTTCAGACAACAGACCAATGCAGTTTATGCTATAAAGATTTGACACTTCGCCATTTTGTTGTGTCATCAACAAGTGTCAGATGCGCACGAGTGATAAATTGGAAAAGTGTGTGCATAGCATTGTGTTGTGGTCAATATGTCGAAATTTACATTAATTTTTTGTTTTCATTTGAAGAAAACTGCTGTTGAATCATACCGATTACTTCGAGAAGCTTATGGTGAACATGCTTCATCGCAAGATACGTGTGAAAGATCGTTTCGGCGTTTCAAAAGTGGTGACTTCGATGTTGTAAACAAGGAACGTGGAAAACCGCCAAAAAAATGCGAAGATGTGGAATTGTAAGCATTGTTGGACGAAGATGATTCGCAAACACAAAAACAACTCGCCGAGCAATTGGGCTTTAGTCAACAAGCTGTTTCCAATCGGCTATGAGAGATGGGAAAGATTCAAAAGCCGGTTGGTGGGTACCACATAAATTGACAGGCAAATGGAATAGCGCAAAAACACGTATGACATTTTGCTTGCTCGGTACAAAAGGAAGTCGTTTTTGCATCGTATGGTTACAGGGGATGAAAAGTGGATCATGGGTAGACCCAGGCGCACCATCCACATCGACCGCAAGACCGAATCGCTTTGGCAGAAAGACGATGCTCTGAGTTTGGTGGGACCAGAGGGGCGTGGTCTATTATGAGCAGTTAAAACCTGGGGAAACGGTTAATACTAAACGTTACCAACAACAATTGACCGATTTAAACTTTCGCTGCTTGAAAAAAGGCCAGAATACCGAAAGAGGCAACACAAAATCATTTTTCTTCATGACAATGCTCCATCACATACGGCAAAACCAGTTCGCAACACGTTGGAAGCACTCAGCTGGGACGTTCTACCCCACGCGGCTTACTCATCAGACTTGGCTCCTTCCGATTACCACTTGTTTGCATCGATGGGTCACGCACTTGCTGAGCAGCGCTTTGGTTCGTACGAAGATGTGAAAAAATGGCTCGATGAATGGGTCGCAGCAAAAGGGGAAGATTTTTACTGGCGTGGTATTCACAAATTGCCCGAAAGATGGGAAAAATGTATAACAAGCGATGGAACATACTTTAAATAAAGCACTTTTTATCATTCTTCGGAATTTAACATATTTTTTTAGAAAAAAAATCCGCATTTCATACTTGTACACCTGGTAGTTCTCCATTCACCCTATTCCCCAGAAATATATTCTTGGTCTACAAAACAATGTTATTTACTTTGTTTTTTACAAGACTTTTCAATTCACCCTTGTATACTTGTATTTGTGCATTTCTTTCAGTCTCGAAAAACCCCTTTTCACAGGTGTACGTAGGTTCTCGGTACCGATATATATTTTTTTTCTTACTAAATCAAAACTTAATTTTAAGAATTCTTCGGTTACTTTATGTAAATTACTACTTCAGACTCGCCAGGGTCTTCGGTTCATAATAGGTATAAATCAAAATTCAAGGTCTTACGGATGTTGTTATATAAAGATTCTAGGTTTTTTTACAGTTATTTTTTTTTTAAATTTTTTTAAGATCAAAATTGAAATTCATTATATAAATAAAACAGGGTTAGCTTCATCTTTGAACTAAAAACCTGCCGAGTGCAAGTCGGACTTGCGCAATCAGTGTTCCTTACCGTGACTACTTTTAAAATAATTGTTTTTCCCATTTTTGTTTTTATATACCAGATAAATAAATCAAAGGTAATGCACTCGCCACCACATAGAAATGGACGTGGGTAAGTCCAAACGGAGTGGTAAAACACGAGATAGACTACATATTATCATCAGAAAGAAATATAGTAAAGGATGTAACAGTTATAAATAGTATAAACACGGGGGACCACAGAATAGTTCGAGGAAGAATAGAAGAAAATTCCTAACAAAAAGAAACCAAAAATTGATACACACATCTTAAGAGTAAAGAAAGCAAAATACCAAAATGAAGACAAGACAAGAAAAGTCGATGACTTTGATAACAAAAACATAAACGGAATGAATGAAACACTAACGAATATCTTGACGAAATAGTTAGAAAGAAGATCAACAAAACAGCAAAACGGAAGAACTATTTGAAGAAAGACGTAAACAGCCAGCCCAGGGAAAGAGAAATACTATTCAGTTTGTAGAAACTAATAAACTCCTTAAAAAGTCCAATAAAGAAGATAAAACAACAGTTAGAGACAAAAATAGAAAAAATTGTAGAACAGAACAAAAACATGAAAGCATTCCGACAAAGCCTAGGAAATACATAACTTGAAGGATGAAAATGAAGATGTGAAAGATCGAGAAAAAATAACACACCTGATTCAAACATACTATCAGAATTGCCGATCAAATCAATAATCAAAGTTACCTCAGAAGAAAATAAATGCCAGAGATAACAGATGAAGAAATATTAACAACACTAAAAACTATGAAAGACAATAAAACACCAGGATCTGAAGGAATATTAATTGAAATAATGAAAGAGGGAGGAGACTTGGTGGTACAGGTGCTGAAACTCTTATTCAATAAATGTCTAGAAGAAGAGAGGATATCAGAAAATTGAAAGATAGCCTCAACAATTTTACTTTTTAAAAAAGGTGATGAGACTAGGTTAGACAAATACCGCCCCGTATCCTTACTTTCACAAATATACAAATTGTTTACCAAAATAATAATTAATACTAGGCTGGTTTGAAAAGTCCGTGCAAAAATAAAAACTACTTATGTGTTTGGGGTAAACCTTTTTTATTTTTCGACATAATCTCCTTTTAGGCTTATGCACTTCGTCCAACGATGTTCTAGTTTGTTGATCCCTTCCGAATAATAGGATTTGTCCAAGTCTGCAAAATATCCATTAGTGTCTGCAATCACCTCCTCGTTTGAATAAAATCTTTGTCCCGCCAGCCATTTCTTCAAATTGGGGAACAAATAGTAGTCCGAGGGAGCCAAGTCTGGAGAATAGGGGGGATGTGAAACGAGTTGGAATCCTATTTCCATTAATTTTGCGACCACAACTGCTGAGGTGTGTGCTGGTGCGTTGTCGTGATGGAAAAGGACTTTCTTGTGGGCCAATCGCTGGCGTTTTTCTTGCAGCTCGGTTTTCAAACGGTCCAATAACGATGAATAATATTCACCTGTAATAGTTTTACCCTTTTCCAGATAGTCGATGAGAATTATCCCTTGCGAATCCCAAAAGACAGTCGCCATAACCTTTCCGGCCGAAGGAACGGTCTTCGCCTTTTTTGGTGCAGATTCCCCCTTGGTAACCCATTGTTTAGATTGTTGTTTGGTCTCAGGAGTATAGTAATGTATCCATGTTTCATCCACAGTGACGAAACGACGCTTAAAGTCCTCCGGATTCTTCTGGAACAGCTGCAAACTATCCTTGCAACACTTCACACGATTCCGTAACCTCCACAGGCTGTCCAGAACGTTCAGCGTCACTTGTGCCCATATGGCCAGTCCGAAAATTTTGAAACCACTTATAAACTGTTCTAATCGAAGGTGCAGAGTCACCATAATGTTTATCAAGCTTCTCTTTAGTCTCCTGAGGCGTTTTGCCTTTCATAACTAATGTTTAATCACCACAAGAAATTCTTTTTCGTCCATTTCTTGAAAATCACTCGACTTCCTTGATTCACACGAATGCCAAACACTAAGAAATAGACCAATATGGCTGAAACTTGGTGTGCGTTCATTCAAGAGATGCTACTAACTAAACATGACCTCGATACCGCCGGTGGTGCCATCTCTCGGACTTTGCACGGACTTTTCAAACCAGCCTCGTAGATTGGACAACAAGCTGGAATTAAAATAATCGGTAGAACAGGCTGGCTTTAGAAAGAGTTTTAGTACTTGTGAAGAAGATGATGGGCCTAAGTAAAACACAGAGAGCAATGGAACGCCAGATGCTGAGTATAAGATTACAAAACAGAATCAGAAAGGAAAGTATAAGACAAAAGATCAAAATGATAGCCGTAAGAGGGTTTGAAATTGAGATGGGCAGGTCATACAATGAGCCAACACAATAAAAAAATAGAATAAAAGGATACAAGAATGCAGACCATCGTTTGGATAAAGATCCAGAGGAAGGCCCCAAACAAAATGGAAAGATGACCTGAAAAGAACGGCTGGTTTAGGACGGATCGGAAAGATGCAGAATCGCGAGGGATGGAAAAAAAAAACGGGAGGTCCATGTCGGACACTGGATGGAGGAAGGCTTATTAGACAGATAGATAGAATAATTTTCATTCAATCTACACCTTATGGAGAATATTCCAGATTTTTTTCGAAAGTGGAAGACAGCAGTTTTTGACAATTTAAAAAAAAAAATGTAAAGAAAAGTTTGCGTAAGCATTACATCTATAATATATATAAAATGCAACGTCTCTCTGTCTGTCTGTCTGTCCGTTAGTGCGCCTATCACTGAAAAACCACTTATTCGATTTACGTACTTTTTTTTAAAAAATATACATATGTTCTCTGGCCAGGTTATAGGCTATATTTTATTACGATAGGTAGCATAAGGAATGAGCAGTGACGTAAAAAATTGAATGATGTCGGAAATAAGTTTGCCGCTAGCGCGTGCCTTTGCAATACACAGCTTAAACCATTAAATATGGAACAATATTATGTAGCAAAGAATATCTGTAATGTATAATCTATAATATATATAAAATGCAATGTCTCTCTGTCTGTCTGTCTGTCCATTAGTGCGTTTATCACGCGGGAACCACTTATCCGATTTACCTGTCTTTTTTTAAATTCTTGCATATATTCTTTGGCCAGGTTATATAATAATAATAATAATCTATATCTATAATATATAAAAAATGCAATGTTTGTCTGTCTGTCTGTATGTCCGTTAATGCGCTTATCCCTCGAGAACCACTTATCCGATTTACGTGATTTTTTAAATTCATACATATGTTCTCTGACCAGGTTATAGGTATATATTTTATTACATCTATAATATATATAAAATGCAACGTATTCTATCTGTCTGTCTGTCCGTTAGTGCGCTTATCACTGGAGAACCACTTATCCGATTTTCGTACTTTTTTTTTAAAACATACATATATTCTTCGGCCATGTTATAGGCTATATTTTATTACGATAAGTAGCATAAGGAATGAGCAGTGACAATAATAGTAAATGAAGTCGGACAAAGTTTGCCGCTAGCGCGTTCTCTTGCAATACACAGTCCAAACCATTAAATATGGAACAATATTATGTAGCAGAGAATATCTATAATATATATAAAATGCAATGTCTCTCTGTCCGTCTGTCTGTCTGCTGTCTGTCTATCCGTCCGTTAGTGTGCTTATCACTGGAGAACTACTTATCTGATTTACGTGCTTTTTTTTTAACTATACGTATGTTCTCTGGCCAGGTTATAAGATATATTTTATTAGGTGACATAAGGAATAAGCAGTGACGATAATAGTGAATTAAGTCGGAGAAAAGTTTGCCGCTAGCGCGTTCTCCTTGCAATACACTCCCTAAAGCATTAAATATGGAACAATATCATGTAGCAAAGAATACAATATATATAAAATGCAACGTCTCTCTGTCTGTCTGTCTGTCCGTTAGTGCGCTTATCACTCGAGAACCACTTATCCGATTTACGTGTTTTTATAAATTTATACATATGTTCTATATAATTCGATATAAGCCTAGATAATGGGAGATAAGGTGAGATAATGGGAGATAAGGAGAAATAATGGGAGATAAGTCGAAATAAGCCTCGATAATGGGAGATAAGGTGAGATAATGGGAGATAAGTATAAATAATGGGAGATAAGGAGAGATAATGGGAGATAAGGAGAAATAATGGGAGATAAGGAGAAATAATGGGAGATAAAGTCTAGATAAGCCTAGATAATGGGAAATAAGCTGAGATAATGGGAGATAAGGAGAAATAATGGGAGATAAGGAGAAATAATGGGAGATGAGCAGAAATAAGCCTAGATAATGGAAATTATGTAGAGATAATGGGAAATAAGGAGAAATATTGGGAGATAAGGAGAAATAATGGGAGATATTTTATTACGTTGGGTAACATAAGGAATAAGCAGTGACGATAGTAGTGAATCAAGTCCACGCGAGCGGAGCCGCGGGCCCGGCTAGTTGTTGCATATAATACAATTTCTATTTACGTAGTATCCCTGAGAAATTTAACGAGACATATTTTAACGATCGGCGGTAGCCAGCGGACTTCCTTCTGAGCCTCCGTATTGTTTCACCTGTTTGTCTTTCTGTAGAAATACGTATGTATGTTTTCTATGGTACTAGGTAAATCATTATACCGATACTGTTATTTTTTATAAGTCATAGAACTAAAAGAATTTAATTATATGGTAGACATACACAAAAGATTGGTAAAAAAATATTTGCTCTTGGACAACTACCATTTGTTATTACGGTAAAAAACATAAATATGAAACAAAACAATTTTTATTTTTTCTTTATGTGTGTACATACATACTTTATAGTCTATCGAGTTTCAAACAATGTTTGTTTTATGTTTAGTAATGAAACGTGAATATACAAGGTGTATCCGAAAGGTAAGTTATCGAATTCACCAAACGAACTAAATCTGCATTTATTTCTACGAAAAAAAAAAAAAAATTTTTGGTCATAAACAACTTTTTACGGTTTTTAACGCCATAAGACTACATTAGACATTATATGCAGTTAATCAAAGGAGGCGCCACTTTTAACCCTCCTAACAGATGAAGTGGAAAAAGCAAATGAATATAAGGTACATTCCAAATACAATAAAAGCTAGAGTATTTGATCAATACGTACAGGGTGAGTCAACGATAGAGTAAAGTTCATTATCTCATTTGTTTCGGGAATGACGAAACAATGTTAAATACAATAGTTTTAGGGAAAGTTAAGGTGCACAGTTTAAATTTATTTTTGAGTATACAGGGTACTTCAAAAAAGTGTGACCGATATAAAATATGTAAACCTAGTACTTTTTCTAATATTTCAATTTTTTTTTTTAAATACTAGTTTTAAGGTTTGTAAAAAATTGCCAGTAGCGCCATTGTTTCTGAAGGTGGAATACTCATAATTGGTACGAGCATTCTATAGAGAAGAAAAAAAAGATACATGTAAACGAATTTGAGTTAGATGCTACAGAGTGTTCAAAATAAATTTATACATTTCGAATAGTTTAAATCGAAAAATCTCAAATTTTTTAAATAGCACACCCTGTATATCATTTTATTTTCTGATTGATTTTACAAAACCCTCCAACTTTTATTAATTATGTCATATACCTATTTCTAATAGTTTTCGATTTATTTTAAATTTTTCAATTTCTACCCTTGATTTTAATACACTTACGTTTACGCTATTGTGAAAACATAAACGAATAGTTAATAATAATTTTAATATAGTTTAACTTATCTAATGATTAATTATTATGACGTAATAAATGTTCAAAAATATGCCCGTCTACTGGAATACACCTGTTTAGTCGTTTTACTATATTTTCCTTAACTTTCCTTAGCATAAAGGGCGTTATTGTCCTGCACGCATCCCATATCCTATTTACCGTATCTACTGGTGTTGTAGGGGGATTCACATAAACACGATCTTTAATGTAGCCTCATAAAAAGAAGTCTAAAGGTGTTAAGTCACATGATCGAGGGGGCCACTGAATGAATCCATCCCTACCGATCCATTTTTGTGGGTAACGATCGTTTAAAAATTCTCGAACTTCCCGGTGGTAATGAGCAGGAGCTCTATCTTGTTGAATCCACATTTGTTTCCTTTCGAAGTTATCAACTCCTTTAAGAAGCTGGGGTAATTCGTTTTGCAAAAAATTTAGATATCTAGGCCCGTTAAGCGGTTCGCGGAAAAAATATGCACCAATAATTCGAAAATTTAATATTCCACACCATACATTAAGTGACCATTGGTTTTGGTTTTGAACTACCCGGACCCAAAATGGATTAACTGTTGAATAATAATGCACGTTATGGCTGTTAACTGCTCCATTACTGCGAAAAGTAGCTTCATCAGAAAACATTATTTTGGATAAAAAATTTGGATCGCCCTCTATTGCTCCATTCATGGTGGTACAAAAGTTTACTCGTCGTTCAAAATCACGGTCTTGAAGTTCTTGGTGTAGTTCCATATGAAAGGAATGATACTTGTATTTTCTGGTGGTGCGATTAGCCGTAGATTGGGATGTGTCAGATAAGTCAGCTAGTTGGCGGCTGCTGACCTGGAGCTGATCTTCAACATGAAGTAAAGTCTCCATTTATTTTTCCTTATTGGTAGTATTCTGGTTAACTACTTTCCGTTTCGTATCATCAACGCTACCACTACCATCAAACCGTTCCATTAAGCACTGAAAAGATTTTCTAGATGGTATACGTCTATTAGGGTACTTCGCTCCGTAAAGCATTAGTACCAAAAGTCAATTTTTTCCCACCTGGCCCAGTATATAAATCATATCAATTAATTCATTTTTAGGAAAATCCATAACTATTACCTTTATACGTCACTTACTACAACAAATTAAACTATTTTTGCTTGCTTAATAGACATGTCCAAATTTGACAAAGCCCACATTTTTGTTTTGTCTTGGCAACTATGATGTTATAGCGTAAGTGTATTAAAAACAAGGGAAAAAATTGAAAAATCAAAATAAATCGAAAACTATTAGAAATAGGTATATGACATACTTAATAAAAGTTGGAGGGTTTTTGTAAAATCTATCAGAAAAAATAATAATATACATGGCGTGCCTTTTAAAAATTTGAGATTTTTCAATTTAAAATAGTCGAAATGCATAAATTTATTTTGAACACCTTGTAGAATCTAACTAAAATTTCTTTACGTATATCTTTTTTTTTTCATCTCTATAGAATGTTAGTACCAATTATGAGTATTCCACCCTCAGAAACAATGGTGCTACTGGCAATTTTTTACAAAACTGAAAACTAATATTTTTTTTTTAATTGAAATATTAGAAAAACTACTAGGTTTAGGTATATAACATTATTAATAAAAAAGTTATAAAATTTTATGCAGAATTTAAAAATAAATTAGAAAATAGGATGTTCCATTTAAAAAAACATATGTTATATCGGCCGCACTTTTTTGAAGTACCCTGTATACTCAAAAATAATTTTAAACTGTGCACCTTAACATTCCCTAAAACTATTGTATTTAATATTTTTTCGTCATTCCCGAACAAATGATAATGAACTTTACTCTATCGTTAACTCACCCTGTACTTTTTTGTATTGCAAAATATATTGAATATTCAACATTAGTAAAATATGAATTTTCTTCATTGGTTCAATCATATACGCTGAACGTTTATGTAAAAAAAAAATATAATAAATACAAATAATGTGTGTCACAGTCAAAAAAACTATAGGAGGGGGGGGGCGACATTTAGGGCGAAATCCGGTTACAATTTTTATCCCTGCCCGCCTCTACGTCAGAGGATGAGTTAAAAGCTGCCGTAGTATCTTTTTTGAGGCGCGAACGGAATTTTTTTTCGAGAGAATTAGGCAACAGAAGAAATACTGGAGTAGGTGTATTAGAAAGGTCTGTTTCTACTGTGATATAAGTGTGTAGATTTTTAAGTCTGCAACTTTTATATTTAGATAAATAACTTTAAAAAATATATTTTTTTCCAATATTACTTAGTAGATCCACACAAATTAGAAAGAGGATGAGGATAATCTTCAATTTACCTCGTATAACATCTTTTAGTAGGTACCTGACGTATTTTTCGCCTAAAGTTAATAAACTTATTAAAATGACATTCACCTTCTATGGAAGTCAATAAACTATGAACCGTCAAGATTTTAGAATAAAAATCATCAACTTGAGATCATCAATCACCGATATATCTTTTGTTTGGTAAGTGTAAAAAAAAAACTATCAATACATTTGCTAAACCACTAACTGTTAATAGCAGGTTTATCGTATTCTAATGTGGACAGGTAAGGATTATATTACAGACTTAAGACAGAAGAAAGAAACCAAAAAAAAAATTTCTTTTAATACTTATATATACAGTGAGGCAGTAAATACGACCCATTTTCTCAGTACTAATTTAAAATTTAATTAGAGGGTATTGGCATATTTGTCTCGGCGTTAGTAAATTTCACACCAAGACTACTTGCGCCCTTAATACAACAGGTAAATTCCACACTAACCTTATAAGAGTGCTTAAATCTTACAGGTAATTTCCACACCAAGCAAATATAATTATGTTTTATTCATCTTCATCTTCATCTTCAAAATTGGACCGATTTCTTTTAAATCAGTTTTTATTGAAAATTTTAGATATTTGCAAAAATATATGTTTTATTTCATAGTAGAATAATATTGATAAAAAACATGAAGTTTTTGCTAAATACATAAAATACAATTGGACAAATTTCCTTACATAAACTAGATAATGCTACAAACCTATACATATCTATTTATATATATATATATATATATATATATATATATATATATATATATATATATATATATATATATATCTACAAAACAGGTTGAGAAAAATAGAAGACACATTTTAAAAAATGGAAACGATTAATATTTCCTAATCGTCTTTGTTCATAAAGATTTTTTTAAATGTTTTAATTTTTGATTCTTATGATTATTACTTATTTTAGACTCGTCGACACTTTGTATTTTTATATATACGTTAATCTGAAATTCTTTCAGCCTATCGATAAAAGTATACAGAGACGGATGTGTAGAATAAAAAGAATTATTTAGATGGGAATGGAAGGACTCACAACAGTTAGTCGTTCGAGTTAAAGATGGACTCAATTCTGCCCATATTTTAACTGGAAAATCGACTCCTTCCTCTATATATGTTTCTAGTAGGTAATCACAAAATTTATTTAAACGTTCATCCTCAGGTTTTATAGAATATAAATCGTATGCAAAACTGTCACCTAATTCTTCGGGTGCTAAATAGGACAAGCCGAAACAATACTTTAACCAACGACCAATTTCAGAATAGTCTTTAGCTAGACCTAGATTCTGTATCTTGCGAAGCCAAGATTGATGTAAATGAAATCTACATCCTAACACTTTAGCATTTGGCGAAACTTCAGATACTGCCTTATGAATAGACTTTTCGAAGTCAATAGTAATTTTCTCTGGATTGAAATACAGTGTATCTGTTGAATAAATCTTACATTTTAATAATGTAAAGAGGTTTTTGTATGTTTCAGCTCTCTTATCACGCAATAAGCAAAATAATAATGGAATGTAATGACCGTTTGCAAAACCATGCACTGTAAATAACTGTGTAAAATATTTAGTGCAGTATGAAAAGATGCCGTCCACATATATTGGATATTTTACACAACATATTGACATTTGTAGTGCAAGAAAAAACAATAATGCCACTTTCGAGTTCATTGATATATAGAAAATTCTCACCCTTGCTAGTTTTGATTTCAAATGTCTCTAAAACACTATGCACATCCTCAGCACTTCTTGGATTACGTCCTGGCAAAATTTTTTATCTATGTTTATAAATGTTCTTTCTAATATATTCGACATCTTTTTCTGTTACTGTTTCAGGCAGCATGTTTTGTAGTTCTTGTCAGATAATTTTAAATGGCCTTTCACTCATATGCTCTCCGGCTTTTCTTTTGCACGAATTACTAATTATTTGCCGATTCAGCTTCTTGGTGTCGACTTCGTGTGTATGGAGTCGTTCACTTCTGGTAACTAAATTCTCGGGACTTTTTTTGAACATCTCCAAAATGTTTCTCCACATTTTAGCACCTTTTGTCGAAAGTAAGTGTAGTAATTCACACATAACATGTCCTTTCCTCGATTACTTTTTATTAACTTTACTTCCATATTAGCAACACTTTAAAAAATATACGCACAACCAAGTAATAATCACAAATTAATAATATGTACTAAACTGATATGTAGAAGGGTTTAATAATGATTTAATTGAACAAGCCGGTGCGTACCACCACCCATTTATCAACCCTCATCCTCTACCTGAAAGTTTTTTGTCAGTTTTTTCAATATTGTAGGTTATGTACATATTGAGCGAGAATTTGTTGGAAATTTCATTACTAAGAGTTTGGTTTTTTTTGTCTCGATCCGACATATATAGCCCGAGTTATTCGCATTTTAAGATCAAAAAACGCGTTTTGTAAACTTCAATTGTTTATAAACAAAAGAGCACAAGTTTTTCGAGGTCCAGAACTCAGAACAATATTCCTGGTGATACGCCAAAGAGAATAAAATCATAATATTGCTGTATCTAAACTGCGCAATTTCAAATGCTTTTTTTACTGCACTATAAGTAAGAAAAAAAAACAGGCCCTACCATAATAGCGATAAGAATAACAAACTTCAAATAACCTCTCTTATAAGTTTCTAAATAAAGGAACTCGATATTTTTAATAAAGGATTCTCTTTCCTTATATTTAATTTCTTCCTTTTGCTTCTGCGTAAGCTCCAAATGGTGGACGCATGTTTCAAATAAAGATAAAGACAGTGGTCTACCAAAATAAGCGTTGCACAATCTTCTAATATGCTGAAAAATTTAAAAGATGCTTTATTTCTCTCTTGGATTTTTACTTGAAGAGAACACCTTGTATGATGATATAAATAATTTTAAGCAATATTAAATTGGTCGTGGCAGTATAACTTTTTAACCTGTAACATTGTTCGTTTTTAAGATTAACAGCAGTCAATCATGTTGTAAGGTGTAGAAATCTCTACGTGTTACACCTGTGTTTTCTTAAATTAATATCGATTTGTATGTCCATTTGAAATTAAGAACTAACTACTACTTAGAGGAAGATGAAGTAGTGTCGCTCGCCCAGTAATATGTATGATACAATGCCTAGAGCTCTTAGGCTTTTTAAGATGTCGTGATGTACCTGTGTTATTTTAAGACTATAAATATCTTTTAAAAAAGAACATGCACCCTTCAGGTTGAATTCCCTTAGTGTAAACCTAATCCAGAATTATTAATGATGATTCCAGAGGAGTTTTTCCACCTCTTCTGATTACCAGACTAGACATAATTAGATAAAGAGCTCTTTCGTCATTCCCCTTATAACTTATATCATCATTTTTAGACGTTCAGATGGTCCTTATCATTGCTACAATAACCTAGTCATCCTGGCCCATATATTCCTTTTTCATAAATTTAAAGCTTTTTATTCTTAAAGTACCTATCCTCTGGGGCTGTTGGCGATCATACATAGTGGCCTATCTAATCCTATTGTCCGTTAATCTAAAAAGATCCATCGTTGGCATACCGGTTCATTACCTGAGGTTTTTAAGCCAAGATGTACGGCAACGTCCAGGACTTCGCCTTCCTTCTATTTTTCCCTGCATAATAAGTGGAAGGAGTCTTTATTTCTCACTTCGCATTCATCATCCATCAACCGTCCTCAGCTGGATATAGGCCTCCTCTAAGAACTTCCACTAATCTCTTTCCTGAGCAGTATTAACCCAATTTCCTGAGATTCTTTTGATGTCATCGCTCCATCTTGTTGGTGGTCTAGTACCTCTATTCCTTTTGCCTTGTCTGGATCTCCATTCTATTAGTTTTCTACATCATCGGTTATCATCTCTTCGGGCTATTTGGTCTGATCATCTCAACTTAGACTGCGTAATTTTTTGGATAATATCTATTACTTTTGTTCGTTGTTTGATAGTTATGTTTGTTATTCTATCCTTCCTGGTTTGTTGTATTCTATAGATTTCTCTATAAGGATTTTGATGGTCTGTAAATGATCGTTAGCACCGTATCCCCTTCTAATGCCAGCCTGTTCGCGTGGTTGATAAAAATCTAGTTCCGCTCTAGGCGTTTTCTTATGATTTTGGTGAACCACTTATACAAATGGGAGAGCAAACTGATCGGTCTATAATTTTCAAAGACGGTTATGTTTCCTTTTTTATGAATGAGAACCGTCACTGCATTATTCTATTTTATTGGGATTATGATATTTTTTTCGTGCAGAGGTTAAATATAGAAACTACAACCCTCAACAATCCTTCGCCATCCATTTTTCCAACTTCAATTACGATCTGTTCTTCTCCGCATTATATGACCAAAATACGCTAGTTTTCTTTCTTTGAGAGTGTTAAGAATTTCTGGTCTTTTTTGCAAGCGCTCTATAACAGTATCGTTTGTTACGTGGTGTATCCAGGAAATCCTAAGCATTTCCTTAGGTCGCTTTAAAGGGTCGGTGCCTGCAACAAAATCTGCGATTATGTTTTAATCTATACTTGCTGTTAAGTTTCATTCCATAGTTTTCACGTATAGTAACTATACTAATGATAGAGCGTTGAAGACCCTGAGTATTATCTGCTAGCAGATCAGGATCATCGGCGTACCTCAAATAGTTTATTATTTCCGCATTTATGATAACTTCACGGCTTCCAAGCTCTTGAAACATGCATTTTAAAGAGTGTAAATGACAGAGAACATGTTTGTCTTAAACTCCTATTGACTAGAAACCCACGTGACTTTCTATCTGTGTTTTTTTTTTAATTGTAAATATTGACGAGTCATCGAAACCTTTATTAAGGCGAAGCTAAAATTAATTTCCCAATAGTACCCTCTGCAAATTTTTAATAGAAACATTGTCACGGGATTTATGGAGATCTAGAGTAATATCACCAAATTCATTTCCTGACGTAATTCTCTATTTTGTGCTTCCAAGTTATTTCTGTTGCTGCCGTGAGTATTATCGGTGCAGCACATTTGGTACTGTCTCTAGCTGATGAGATCTATTGGGTCGAAACGGCTCTTAGGGTGGCACTTGGGTATTGAGCCTATTCGAGGAGGCAGCATTACATTTGGCACCGTGCTTTTAATAGAGTAGACAATTTTGGATGGTTGTAGCTTCTACTTGATGGAAATTCATTATAAATATATAATAAAAGACAGTTTTTTGTCAATTTCCACTGGTTTATTTAAATGGCGATAACGCGTTTGGCTGTCGATGCAGCTTCTTCAGATCTACATTTTACACTGTCAAGTTAGGTTTAATGTTCACAATTTTATATAATTTCTTAATTATAATATTACACCTAATTAAATTACATTGATAGTAGCGGAAAACCCACACAGACATGGAAGTAGGAGAATAAATTCAATAATGGTGAATTGTTGAAATCTACCTGGTCGTTAAGTAAAGTACCTGTAGTCCTTAATCGATTTATTTACATTGTCTCTAAAAGGTTTAGTTTTAAATCTTTTTGTTGGGTATGTAAAATCTTGAAATTCTTGTTAAACGTGTGATTTTCTGTTAAAAGATGATTAGCAAATGTTGAATTAGACTTTCTATGGATGAAACTTTTTTCGTATTCTGTAATTCTTTGTATAAATGTACGTTCAGTTTGTCCTATGTATATTTTAGGACATGACCCGCATGTTAATTGATAAACCCCTGATTTATTGTCTTTATTGATTTGTGGTTTGCAGTTTTTGAGATATTTCCCTATAGTCTTGTTAGTCTTGTAAGCGATGTTGATTTTATTTTGATTTAAAAATTTTCCCAGTTTTTCTGTTGGTTTGCCGAAATAGGTTAAGCATTTAAATGTGATTTTTCTGTTCTTAAGTTTTTTCCTAGCGATGTTATCTATTAAAGTAACCGAATAACCGTTGTTAACGGCTACTTATTTTATGTAGTTTAATTCTTTAGTAAAATTGTCCTCTGGATAAGGGGATATTAGTTAGTCTGTGTATAAAGCTACGATAAGCCGTGAGTTTATGATGATTAGGGTGGTGTGAACTATTGTGAATTGTGGTATTGGTATGACAAGGTTTGTGATATATTGCAAATTCATGTTTTTTCATTATTTTACTGATTGTTAAGTCTAGGAAGTTGATTTTCCCTTTGACTTCTTCTTCTATTGTAAAACTGATATTTCTATGTAAAGAATTAATGTACTGTAAAAGTTAGTTGTCTGTCCACACCTGTAAAGCAAACAATCATATCGTCTACGTATCGATACCAGTATAGACAATTATTACTATTGTTATTATGGTTGTTAAATATCATTGTTTCAATACTGTCCATGAAAATTTCGGCAAGTAATGGACTTAATGGTCTCCCCATAATTAACCCTTCCCTACTATTGTAGAATTTATTGTTAAATGAAAAATAATTTTGTCTTATGCAAGTTCTTAATAAATTAATTATGTCCATTTATATAACTTCATTTACTTTGTTTTTGGTTAATAGGTTCTCTATTAAAATTATTGTCTGGGGAACACTAGGAAATAAGTTTTTGACATCGAAAGGAACTAATTTAGAATTATCTGGTATTGTTATATTCTTAACTTTATCCACGATTTCGTATGAGTTTTTGATACTATATTTAGGTTCAAATTTCCTATGATATTTGATTAGATCAATTAAAAAGGATGACGTCTTATATGCTGGAACAGACATATAGGAAACAACTAATCTGATGGCGTGGTCAAGTTTTGTGTAATTTTATGATATCTGAAGAAGCTGCATCGACAACGAAACGCGTCATCGCAATTTAAATAAACCAGTGGAAATTGACTAAAAACAGTCTTTTATTAGTGTTCCATACGGAACACTTATAAGATCACTTCGGTGTCTGTCTGTCTGTCTGTCTGTCTGTCTGTCACACCCGATTTTCTCCGGAACTATTTGACATAGAAAGGTGAAATTTGGTAGTAATATAGGAATTGATGGCCTCATCAGAGCCATGTAGTTTTGAGAATTAAATTTTGACTTAAGGGGTTAGTTTTGGGGGATGAAGTCGGAAGTGAAAAAAAAATTTTTTTACTAGGTCATCGAGTGTGGTGTCAAATGAAAGCTTGTGAAAACACGAGTAAAAAATATATATATAATATTGTACTTGCGCGCACTTTTCTTTGTATTATTTTTAAAAATTCGCGAAAAATCGCTGTCCCGGGCCTTATCTCGAAAAGTACTTATCAAAAAATTTCGAAAAAATTCTGGAATATTCTCCACGGGGTGTAGATTGAACGAAAATTATCACGAGTGCATTACATTTAATAGTTTATATGGTATATAAAAAAAACAAAAATTTCAAGGTCATCAGATTTCAGTAAAGATTGGAAACAAACTTTGTTGAAAACTCATTTGGGGTGTGTTTTGTGAAGTCACTGATCATTTTATACCACCGTAACATAAGTTTTGACTTAAGGGGTTCGTTTTGAGGGGTGAAATCGGAAGTATAAAAAAATTTTTTTTACTAGGTCATCGAGTGTGGTGTCAAATGAAAGCTTGTGAAAACACGAGTAAAATATATATATATATATATATATATATATATATATATATATATATATATATATATATATATATATATATATAATGTAATACTTGCGCACACTTTTCTTCGTATTACTTTTAAAAAATCGCTGTCCCCTACCCTATCTCGAAAAGTACTGATCAAAAAATTTTGAAAAAATTCTGGAATATTCTCCACGGGGTATAGATCGAACGAAAATTATCACGAGTGCATTACCTTTAATAATTTATTTGGTATATAAAAAAAAACAAAATTTCAAGGTCACCAGTTTTCAGTAAAGACTGGAAACAAACTTTGTTGAAAACTCATTTGGGGTGTGTTTTGTGAAGTCACTGATCATTTTATACCACCCTAACAAAAATTTTTATTTTAAAAACAATCAACGTACGGAACACTAATTGTGCAAGTTCAACTTGCACTTGACCGGTTTTTATATATTTAGAGTAGAAAATGTTAAGGAGTTCTAAAACACGTCTTAATTGCTGTAAGAAAGAGACATAGTTTAGCGCAACCGTGTAAAATTGTACTACTTTCAGGAACAACCTCTGTATCAGGCACGATTTGACAAATCAACAAGTCACTATGCCCCCAAAAAAAACGACCATTTTGTTAGGGTTTCCTTTAAAATGAACGACAAGTTATATACGCCCGTTTTTCTTCTATAGAACTATGAAGACATATACTTGTACCGATTGTCGAAATATCCATTAGCCCTCTCCTTAACCTCCAAATCTTTTTTTTTTCTTCACGCGTGTCATCTCAACATTAGCATTCATAATCTTTACCTACGACCCTGGTAAAACTAATCTACATCTTTTCTATATATTTTTTTTGGGTATTACGCTGAGTAACGTGAAGTATTAAATTAGTTTTTTTTTATAATCTTTTAAGTGTTGTAAAGTTATTAGATGTAAGTTTTTTGAACGTTTCAATTTTAGAAGGATATCCGCTTGGAAGGTTCTCGTAAAGAATAATAGGAATGATATTAATGATATATATATATATATATATATATATATATATATATATATATATATATATATATATATATATATGTATATATATATATATATATATATATATATATATATATATATATATATATATATATGTATATATATATATATATATATATATATATATATATATGTACATATATATATATATATATATATATATATATAATAATTAGCTTATTCTATCCATAATAGGATGTAAGCCATTCCAAGTTGTTTCCAATGTGCTCTATTGTTTGCTATTTGCATTCAATCGCGTTCCGCTAATCTTTTTATGTTTGTGGTCTACCTCTGCATCTTTTATGTTCTCCAGGCCTCCATTCAACTACACGGCGGGTTTAAATCCGCAATCAAGGCTTCCTCCCTTAGTGAAGAAACAAAAAAGAAACTTATTCCCAGAGAGAAATTATCACGATGCCCAAAAATGTATCGATTACCGAAAGTCCACAAGCAAGGAGCACCCTTAAGACCAATAGTAAGCTCGTTTGGTTCCCCGACACAAGCTTTAGCCAAACACCTAGCAATGACGCTGCAACCTCATGTGGAAAAAGCCGCATCTTACGTGAAAAATTCATTTTATTCAAATCATAAAAAACATGCAGCTAGAGAAAAATGATTTACTTGTCAGTTTTGATGTCGTATCACTTTTCACGCAAGTACCAGTTACCGAAACACTGTCTATCATAGAGACGAAATACAACCTGCCTGAATACGTCATCAGTCTATCAAAACACTGCGTCGCTAATACATACTGCATCTATTCAGGCCAAAGTTACCAACAAATAAAAGGTACCCCTATGGGCTCCCCATTATCACCAGCACTTGCTAATCTATACATGGAGCATTTTGAAACACTAGCTCTAGAAACCGCTTCACATAAACCAAAAACATGGCTACGTTACGTAGATGATACATTTGTGGTATGGCAACACGGTGAAGACAACTTAAACAAGAACACATTAACAATATACATCCAAACATTAAATTTACAATGGAAAGAGAAGTAGCAGAACAACTACCATTTCTATATATCTTGCTTTAAAGAAAATTAGATTGTTCTTTGTCTCACTCAGTATATAGAAAACCGACACATACAAACAGATAGATAAACGCCAGCTCACATGACCACCCAGCCCAACTCCTCTCAGTTGCGAAATCCTTAGTTCACCGATCACAAATCCTAACAGACAAAGAACATTTGCAACAAGAAACCAAGCTCCTGCGGAACGTTTTACTTTCAGATGGATACAATCAAAACACAATCCGGCGTGCCCTAAATAAACAACACAAACCGGAAAGAAAGACGCATACTACAAAAGTATTTCTCCCATATATAAAAGGCATCACAGACAAAATAGGAAGACTTCTAGGAAAACACCAAATTGAGGCCATTTACACAACGAATCATACACAGGCCAAACAAACAGGAAAATCAGCGCCAGAAGAGACGAGCACAAAAACGCCGTAAAACAAAAACCCACCACCTCTTTTTTAGCACAACATGCACATATTACCGGCCACAAAATCGATTTTGACAAAACCAGAACCCTATAAAAATTTGAGAACCTATCCACTTGGGTAATCAATGAAGCCATAGAAATAGAAAAGAGGCCCAACAACTTAAATAATCTGGATGATAGCCAACGTTTACCAAACTCTTGGAAACATATTCTATGCCAATACCAAGTCAAACTAAGAGAAACAATAATTCAACCATATGTTACTTCATCAACGCAAACATTACAAAGAACCACAGGACCAAAAACGCGCAGTCAAAGCCGAGCCTCTATTGGCCAGAACCATTCGACCAATACAGCCACACCCCAGCAAATACAACCAGGGCCCTCGGAGCCAGTCTCGACATTCAACTTCAAGACACCGTCCAGTGATCAACGCTTTGGAAAAAATGGATGAGATGCCATCGAAACGTCAGCGAAACCGTCCATCAAGGCACTTTAAGCTAACACGGGATACACGATAAACCACTATATATATATATATATATATATATATATATATATATATATATATATATATATATATATATATATATATATATATATATATAGTTGGATAGTTTTTAGTGTTCCGTACGGAACACTTATAAGATCACTTCAGTGTCTGTCTGTCACACCCGATTTTCTCTGAAACTATTTGACATAGAAAGGTGAAATTTGGTAATAATATAGGAATTGATGGCCTCATCAGAGCCATGTAGTTTTGAGAATTAAATTTTGACTTAAGGGGTTAGTTTTGGGGGGCGAAGTCGGAAGTGAAAAAAAAAAATTTTTTACTAGGTCATCGAGTGTGGTGTTAAATGAAAGCTTGTGAAAACACGAGTAAAAAATATATATATATTATACTTGCGCGCACTTTTCTTTGTATTATTTTTAAAAATTCGCGAAAAATCGCTGTCCCGGGCCTTATCTCGAAAAGTACCTATCAAAAAATTTCGAAAAAATTCTGGAATATTCTCCACTGGGTGTAGATTGAACGAAAATTATCACGAGTGCATTACCTTTAATAATTTATATGGTATATAAAAAAGAAAAATTTCAAGGTCATCAGATTTCAGTAAAGATTGGAAACAAACTTTGTTGAAAACTCATTTGGGGTGTATTTTGTGAAGTCACTGATCATTTTATACCTCTGTGACAAAATTTTTTTATTTTCAAAAGCAATCAACGTACGGAACACTAATTGCGCAAGTTCAACTTGCACTTGACCGGTTATTTTAAGTATGTATGGTCAGGTATGGTCATCCCAATTTTTTCAATTTTTTTCAGGAGTGTTCATATTTTCATATTTATTGTTTATGGGTGTATTTTCTACGTGATATTAAAATTAAACAAAACTAGTATAATTTATTATTTTACAGCACGTAGATAAGCCAAACGCACATAATTTCCATTAACATGTTATTTTTATTACAAGGTGATTCACATGCTACAGATAAGTGTCTTAAAATTAATACCTGCAAATAAATATTATAAATTTTGTTTAAATGATCTGTTTCGTGTGTGCAATAGAGAATTAGGTGTTCGGTAGGTGCTCGTTTCTCTAACTCATATAGTCTGGCTAAAACGGAGAGCCCCGGGAAGGATTTTAATTTATTAATTCAAATCAGGAGCTACCTCAAACGTCGTTGCTTCTAAAGTTCAAAAGAGAAAAACGAAGATCGATGTTTGGGGGTCAATCAAATCATTTAATTTAGAAACATTCCATGAGGTAAGCTGATTTTTTAACAACAACTAGGTAAATTACTAAGACGTTAAAATGACGTAACTACACCGGAAAAAGACATCGACTAATGACTTCCACATTTAACGTTATTATGACCTACTAATTACAATACTTAAATTTTATCATAAAAATAACTTGTTGTCTTTTCAAGGTCAGATTATAATATCTTATTATTATATTATTCTAATATATATATATATACAAGGGTCACACTAACTATAAGCCTAGTTTTACCCAATGCTGGATGTAGGCCTTCCCCCTGAATTTCCATCTTAATCTATTTGCAGCTGTTGTCATCCATCAAATGCCTACAACCCTTTGTACATCATCTTGCTATCTTGTTTTGGGACATCCTACGCTCGTTCTCGTGGTCTCCATTCTAACATTCGCTTGGTCCATGACTCATCGGTCGTGCGTGAATATGTCCAGCCTGTTGGAATGGTTACCAGGAACCTAACTTATTTTTTAACCTGTTGGAGATGATTTTAATGAAAAGTTTATAAATGTGAGATAGTAAGCTAATCGGGCGGTAATTGTCTAACTTTTTAATATTTCCTTTTTCATGTAGAAGTATTACTTCTGATATATACCATAACGTTGGTATGTTGCTAGATTCTAGACATATGTTGAAAAGTTTGGAAAATTCTTGTTAAAAGTCCTGTCCTGCTTCCAATAGCATTTCCGATAAAATACCATCAGGGCCTGCTGCTTTGTTCATTTCCTTAGTGCATTATTGACCTCTTCTACAGCAACTTCAGGTAGTACTTCTGAATCTATATTTTGTATTTTCGTTCCAGTCTGTTTTCTTTGTTCTTCATTGAGTGTTGGGTGTTGGTATATATACAAGTATAATATGTTCAAAAACTAAAGTTTTCCATGTTGGTAAAAATTTGGTTCCCCATAATATTTTTCAAAACTGTAATTATTAAGACATTCCAGAGTGTATAGACAAAACTCAAACATGTTAAAGCTACTCTCAAACGTCATTTTTCGAACCAATGATTTTCAGGCTACCAACGACGAAGTTTTCACGTTAGATGACGTCATTACACTTCCCGGATTGTTAGTAAAGTTCTCAGTTAACAAGACCACCATGACATGGAATTTACGAAATTTTGACCATTAGACGTGATTGGACTTAGTAGAATCTTCTCTTTACGATTTAACTTTCTCACAGGTGAAAATTTTAAATCTGGCACCCTCATCACTGAGTTAAAAGATGTAAAAGGGGTTCGTTCCCCCGTACAGCAATCGTGCTTGCCTTATGCAAGCAATATGAGTACCATTTTTGATGTCTGGTTTCGTTAAAACACGTCTTATGATGCCTGCAAATAACAGTGGGTGATGTTTTTGTTTGGGAATTGACAGTAGAATGTGAAGCAAAAAGAGCAGCAAGTGAGGTGGCTTCTTGAACAGACGTTTTGTCTGTGGTGGTAAATTTGATTTAGTGAAATTTTAACTGCTTTAACGATCAAAAAGATTTTAAACGCTCGGTACAAGCAAGAAGCTGATTTTTAATTCTGTGCCTCCTAGGTTGCGTCAGTTATTTGTTTGCATCTGTTTCAAGAAAATGGAGCGGTGCATGATTTTAGAAATTGGAGCCATTCTCGGTAGGCAACACAGGCACAACAAGAAAGAATAAAAATGGTTAGAAACAGAAAACTAATAAAATGGAAAACACTGGAAAACGCAGAAAACTATGTGGAAACCATAAACCGAGCTCTAAATCATCCTCATACAACTAATGTTGAGACTCTCAATAACACAATCATAGAAGCGATAAAAGTATCACAACAACAACACTGTAGCAGACCAGCATCAAAGGAAGAAAAACTGAGCGAAAATAACAAAATACTGATCAGAGAAAGAAAACAAAAGAGAGAAGAATAAGGAGGTGATTCAGAAGAGCTGAGAAACTGAAATAAAATAATCTCCAAAGAGATAAGCAAAGACCAGAGAAGGTATAATAGAGAGAAAATTAAAGAAACAATCGAGGAAACTAAAAATATGAAAGTGCTTAGGGGAAGGCTAACGGACAGTAGAAAAGAAATTTTTAAAATTAAAGATGAAGCGGGTCAAGAAACATCTAGCAGAGAAAGAATAATTCAAATAACAAAAATATTTTATAGAGAGCTATACAAAAGTAGAAACACAGAGAGAAATGACGATACACCAGAAGGAATACAAAACAAAATATTCAATCAAGGTTCCGAACACCTACCAGAAATAAGCGTTGAAGAAGCAAAATATACTCTTAAAGAAATGAAGAACAATAAAGCACCTGGAGAGGACCAAATCGTAATAGAAGCTATTAATATAGGTGGTGAGAAATTATTGGAAGTAATAGTTGCTCTTTTCAGTCTGTCTGGAAAATGGTATAATCTCAACAAAATGGAATAACACAGTGACCATTCTTCTACACAAAAAAGGAGACATATCAGAACTCGAGAACTATAGACCAATCAACTTGCTGTCGCATATCTATAAATGGTTCATTAAAATAATTACAAAGCGCTTAGAGAGAAAATTAGACTTTTAACAGTTTAGAGACCAAGCTGCTTTCAGAATCGGATATGGAACAAGCTATTCCTTACAGGCAATTAAGACTGTTATTCAGAAGTCAGTTGAATATAATGAATCACTTGTGCTGATTTTTGTAAATTTCAAAAGAGTCTTCGATGCAGTAGAACTATCAGCACTAAAACAACGTAGAATAGATTATAGATATACCAACTTGTTAGAACATATATACAATAACGCAACATCAAGTGTTAAACTCCATGAATCCACAGACAAATTTAGAATAGAACGAGGAATTAGGCAAGGAGATGCAATACCTCCTAAACTTTTCACAGCGGTATTAGAATATGCATTTAAAATACTAAACTGGGAGAGAAAAGGAGTAAATATTGACGGTGAATATCTTAGTCACTTGCATTTTGCGGACGACAATAAATACTCACGGAATTGAAAATGGCGTCCGAAAATATTAGTTTGGATATCAATTTTCAAAAGACTAAATTCACGACCAACCTAGTACCCAATAATAACATGGAAATCGCTGAACATAAAAAACAGATCAGGTTTATAAACTACAAATATTTAGGCTACGAAATAAGACTAGGAAAAGACAATCAAACCTGCCAAATCTACCGTCGAATAGGTTTGGAATGAGCAGTTTTTGGCAAACTACGTAACATTTTTAGGGGAAATATTCCAACCTGTCTAAAGAAAAGAGTTTATGAACAGTGCGTTGTGCCTGTGATTACGTACGGTGCAGAAACTTTAATACTAACAAGGCGGTCAATAAATAAATTAAGAGTTAACCAACGAGTGATGGAAAGAGCAATGCTCGTAGTAACAATAAAAGACAAGATACCAAACACAGCATTAAGAGAAAGAACAAAATTAATTGACAATGTACGATATATCACTAAAGCTAAGTGGAGATGGGCAGGCCATATAACCAGTATGAGTGATAATAGATGGACAAAAAGACTTATAGAGTGGAGACCCAGGAAAAGTAACAGAAGCAGAGATAGACCATCAAATAGATGGAGCGATGACATACGCAGAGTAGCAGGAAATTGGACAAACAAAGCACAGGACAGAGGACAATGGCAGAATCTAGAGGAGGCCTATATCCAGCAGTGGATACAAGAGACTGAGGGATGTGTGCTTGTTTGTGTTAGTATTCATATGTACATATACATAAAAATACTATTTCTAATTATAAAAAATATTATATATATATATATATATATATATATATATATATATATATATATATATATATATATATATATAAAAGTGTAAAAATACAAGTTCATAATGCATATTTCCCTTCAAACTCTTTATGTAAGTACTTAAAACGCCCTCTAGTGGAGAAAATTGGCGTCACTTTGTTTTTTTAACCACTTCAACCCAAAATAAGCGGGGAAGCCGAGGAGGGAGGGATTTATACTTTTTATTTTTCAATGTACACATCAAAAAGAAGAGATTCCAGAAATAAAATATAACTTGAATTTTTTTTTAGATTTTGATGCAGATTTCTATCAGCCTATAAGCCATTTAATGTTGTGGGCAGTAAAATTTCCTGCAGTGTCAATTTCGATACTTGGTTGATTAATCTGACACTCACATACTAGTCGATACTCACTGGTTGTAATGTTGTTATATCAACTGATACTGTGTTTGTTGAACACCCTGTACGTAAACAAAAGAAAGACCGCACTTAAATATTAGTCTTGGCAAAACAAGATACGGCCTCAGTTCGTTTTAATCGGGCGATTAGAATAGTTTAACACCGCGGGTTGAAACAATGCATGTGGGTGACGTACATTAGTTGCTTATTGATAACTACAGAATTATAGTAAAATTTTAACAAGGAAGTTTCTAGTTGCGATATAGTTTTGCAAACCGTAAGTAAATGTATTTTCTTGCAAATTTATACAGCAATTATTTTATTATTATTATAAATTATTCTGCTCTATTTATATGTATTTTTTTTTTATTTTGCTTTTATTTTTAATAAATTTTTCTCTTTCTAATTTTTTTAGCAAAAAAGAAACTTCTCGTACGGTGAGACCTTAAAAATTTAATCCCAATTTAAATAATTAAACCGAGGGGAAGGGGGAGAAAGCTTTTACATAAAAGAATCCTTTTATGCAGTAGTATTTTAAATATTTAAACAAAATATAAAAATCGATATCCGATTGATGGAGATCTTTCATAAAAGCTTCCCATAACTTCTTAGAGGGCGCGATTCTTTACATCCAAAAGAGCGATACCTCATCTGGTTCCCCCCTTGTCTCCGCCGCATACGCTTTACCGATTTTTATGGGCTATATATATATATATATATATATATATATATATATATATATATATATATATATATATATATACATACCAATATACATATATACAAGGGTAGTCTTAACCGACTAGTCAAACAGCAGTATTATGTTCTTGGGGTAAGCGGTCTTTGGAAAAGAACTAAAAAGTTTTAGACACCTTTTCAGCTACTCCAAGCTTTCGAAAGTATTTCATTTTCTTTATCAAGGCTACAATTATAGTAGATTATCAGTATTTTTGAAATTAAAAGTAAAGAACAACCCTATTTTATATGTAACATTAAAGTACTTACTGCTAAGTGGTGTGTTTAAAAATTGCTCTTTGTGGGGGACTTTATTACATTTATTCATCAGAAAAAACATGAGAAAAATTCGACATACTCATCTCTGGGAAAAATAATAAACTTTTACTTCATTTTGTTAGAATGGTACGAAGAATTGTGTGGTTGTAAACTGATTTTAATTTATAAAGAATTTTTTTGTTATGTTTTCTTGTCATTTTGCTAAGGGTGTTTCTATCTCTTAGTTAAGTTGTGGTTAATTTATATTTCAAAGGAGGATGACGCTGACATTTTGTTTGATCGTTTTAAAGTTGAAAAGTTAGTGAAAATCAGTGGGATTATTATCAAAGAGATATGTCAGATATGTTATCAGAATTTTCATTTTGACTGCCTATTTGTAATAGATTGTAGAAAATTAAACTCAGATCTTCAATGTCAGTTTCAGAAGATCAGTCAGAAGATCTGAGTTTAATTTTCTCCATTCTATTACAAATAGGCAGTCAAAATGAAAACTCCTACAACATATCTGACAAATCTCTTTGATAGTAATCCCACTGATTTTCACTAACTTTTCAACTTTAAAACGATCAAACAAAATGTCAACGTCATTCTACTTTCAAATATAAATTAACCACAACTAAGAGATAGAAACACACTGTCCTTAGCAAAATGACAAGAAAACATAAAAAAATCCTTTATAAATTAAAATCACTTTACAACCACACAATTCTTCGTACCATTCTAACAAAATGAAGTAAAGGTTTGTTATATTTCCCAGAGATGAGTATGTCGAGTTTTTCTCATGTTTATTCTGTTTTTTTCTGATGAATAAGTGTAATAAAGTGCCTCACAAAGAAAAATTTTTGAACACACCACTTAGCAGTAAGTACTTTAATGTTACATATAAAATAGGGTTGTTCTTTACTTTTAATCTTAAAAATACTGATAATCTACTATAATCGTAGCCCAGATGAAGAAAATGAAATATTTTCGAAAGCTTGGCGTAGCTAAAAAGGTGTCTAAAACTTTTTAGTTCTTTTCCAAAGACCGCTTACCCCAAGAACATAATATTGCTATATATATATATATATATATATATATATATATATATATATATATATATATATATATATATATATATATATATATATATTAAAATATGTTTCGAACTCTGTCTACTAGTTTGTTTGCTTTCCTACAGAAGACACAAAAACAGTTTTTTTTTTTTTAAATTTTATCTTGGTTTGGGCGGTTTTGCCAGTCGCTATTTTTTTTTATAGACAAGACAATAATTATATACAGAATTTAAAGCTTAATATTATTTTCCTGTAAATAAGACATGACAATCCCTTGAGTTTGAAAATTGTTCAAAAGTATAAGTACAGTCTGTCAAGTAAGAACGTGTCCGCGATAATTCATTTTTGGTAGATCAATAGAGGGAACCTTTGTCTATTAAGCATTTTAGTAAAAGTGTCAGTCGATTCGGAACTTTCGTCGAAATCACGTAAAATCCAAAATGGGTCACTTGTTTGCGCGTCGGTTCGAGACAGTCTTTCTCTGTTCCCATCCAAAAGGGACTAAAATGACATATGCCGCGGCCGCCAAATATATTAAAAAGTCGATGTCGTTTGTGAAGAAGTGGGTAAATCATTTTAACGAGACGAAAAATGTCGACGACTTGTCAAAACGTGGCTTGGTAGGCAAAGTCACACCGAAAGTCGAAAAACGAATCGTGATTTTGTTTTCACGGGATCCGAAATTGACTCTGCCTCAAGGACCGGCAAATTTAAAAAAAAAAAACGTAAATATATCTAATTTTTTTATTTAAAAACTATTTAAACATATTTTTTAAAATACTTGTATATTTTTCTCTTAAATCGCTTAAGGGTGTTTTCTATTATTTTTTAATAAAATTAAAAGTGAGTTATTTCCTCTAGTGTTTGCCTGATGATACATATTTCTCATTTTTTGCCTTTATATTTTAACGAATATTTACGAATTTGGGTATATTATAAAAACAATCATCCTAAGCTAACATCAAAAAATTTATTTAAAAAAAAAATACGGCGTTGTCCTAATACTTACTTACTCGTCCTGCAAAGTAAGTCTTTCCGAAGTTGACAGGTAAATAACTATTAAAAAATTTGTTCTTTATTATTAAAACATAAGGATTTTCCTATTTCTAAAATAACGATTTGCATATTATTAAAATAAAGCTTTGTCTTGGTGTAAAATTAACATAATGAACATTAAAAATACAGTGGTATCTGCATATAATGAATTAGAACGTTGGCAAAATTGAATAAAGTAATTTTTTTTTTGTAGGATCTTCGTTACATAGAAATTTTCATTGTGAAGTCGTACTAATAACAATAAGTATAAAAATAAAAACATGAACCTAAATAATAAAATGAAATAAAATAATAGACCAAGAGGGCGACCCGAAATTTAGACCTGTCGACTAACCGTCTGCCTAAATGTTCATTCTATCGGGCGAGTCGAATAAAAACCTTTAAAGTTGATTTTGCGGCTCCCGTGCCCTAGAATGCCCAGAGAAGGCCCGAAATGCTACATCCAAAGATGGACTATCGTTTAACTACTTGAATCAAGTATAGTAATTTTCACGATCTACTTATACCCATTTAAAATTCAACAAGAATCGAAAGTGATTAATGTTGATTAATTTATGGCTGTTTAATGACAAGGCATCGTGCAGGGCCGCACTATACCTGATTGTATAATTGTTGGGTTTAAAATTATATTGTGATAAGACAATTGAATTTTAATGTTTTATGTACTGAATAATACACAATATGGTAATTACACAAATATATTAAAACAGTGTACAGTGTCCTCGCCTACATTTGTTACAATTTTAGGTACTAATTCACATTTAGTTCAATTTCGCTATCGCTACTATCTTGCAAATCAATAATAAAATTTTTTACAGGTTCTAAACTATTTGTATTTATGTACATACATCTATATAAGTTTTCAATTTTTTTGACGTATTGAATGCAGTTTCTCCAGTTTTCAACGGTAACATTTTTGACTTCTGTCTTTATCAACTCAATCACACTACTGTTTAAAGTGGGCATATTATTGTGAGCACGTATATTAGACTTTTTCCAGGATGCATTTTCCAGCACAATACAGCTATTCGGTGGTATATTCGGCATTAATTTGTTTTGAAGCCAATCTTCAAAAACTTCAGCGGTTGTATCACAATGATAATCCAAGCTGGAATTTGAAATATTCTTGGCTGCTAGAAATAGATATTTTGGTATCCAGCCTTCTTCTGACCCCGAATGTAAAATAGTTATTATTTTACCTTTATTTGATGGAGCTTTGGTGTGGCAATTTTTGGATTTATCAATCCATCCTTTACTGGGTGTGTCGTGGGTGTCATACCAAATCTCATCTAGGTAGATTACACAGGTCTGCAACAAAAATGCTGTCTGGATGTTTTCAACTGATTTCTATGTATTTAGGTGTTCTGAAAACTAAAAAAATACTCAAAAAATTCCAGAACGTCAAGTTATTTTGCAAAACGCAAAATTTTATTATAAAAAAGGGTTTTTTTGGGCTAACTTGAAGTCATAAATAAATAGGTACAATTTTATTTTGATTACTGTTTTTAAATGTATACAGGCCATAACTATCATTACTTTCTAAATAAAGAACGCCCTGTGTGAGCTAAATTAACAAACATAAACGTTGTAACCAGAACGTGCGCGCTCCGATAGTGTAGAAAGTGGCGCGGTACAATTACGTGTTAACTCGTCATTGTTTCATAGATCTTGGTTCAAGATAGTGCAATGTCATCTGTGCGGAAGTGTGTGAATTCGTCTGACAGTTTCTGTTATATTTGTGGCGAATATATGGTATTAAAGCAACAACTTAATATTACGGACTTTGTAAAAAAAGTATACTTCACGTATTTTGGCTTAAAACTTGGAGATCAGGATAAAGTTTGGGCACCTCATAAAGTCTGCAAACGATGTGTTGAAGACCTTCGAAATTGGTTTAAGGGCAAGAAAAAACCTTTCCGATATGCGATTCCTATGGTATGGCGCGAGCAAAAGAGCCATATTGATGATTGTTACTTTTGTTCGTGTAATGTGAAAGGGTATAATTCAAAATGGAAGCAGTCCATTTCATACCCCAATCTGCAATCAGCTATTCGTCCCATCCCTCATGAGACCGAAATACCAGTGCCCAAGGCCCCTGCTACCTTGGAAGAGATTCCAAGTTCTGGTGAAGATGGTGCTGTACCTGAACCCGATGACAAGTCAAGTTTCCAATTTGAAGATGACAGCAGTCCGAAATTGTTTTCCCAGGGCGAGCTAAATGATTTGGTAAGAGAATTGAATTTTCCCAAAAACGCTGCTGAGTTGCTTGGATCAAGGCTCAAAAGCAGGAACTTACTTTTGCCGGGAGTGTCTTCCTCCTGGTTTAGATATCGTGAGAAGCAGTTCACTTCCTACTTTGCCCAAGAGGACGAGTTGGTTTATTGTACCAATATTGAAGGTTTAATGGATACATTTAAGATCTCATACGACCCAGCACAGTGGCGTATTTTCATGGATTTTGCAAAAAGAAGTCTTAAAGCAGTTCTGCTTCACAATGGCGGTTTCTATGCTTCCATTCCTGTCGGTCATTCCGTACACCTCAAGGAAACCTACAAGAACTTGGAATTGGTTCTTTGCAAATTAAAATATAAAGACCACGGTTGGCAAGTGTGCGGTGATTTAAAAATCTTGGGCATGTTGCTCGGACAACAATCTGGGTTTACCAAATTCCCTTGCTTTTTGTGTCTATGGGGTAGAGACCGAGCAAATCACTGGACCAAAAAGTGTTGGCCTCCGAGGGAGCTTAAAGTTGACGAAAAGAACGTCCTGCATGAAACTTTGGTGCCTCCTCATAAACTTCTACTACCGCTTCACATAAAGCTGGGATTGATGAAGCAATTTGTATATCACTTCCAAGAGATGGAAATTGCTTCAAATACTTAATATCAAAGTTTCCAGGCCTCTCGGAGGCAAAGTTGAAGGAAGGTGTTTTCGTTGGACGAGATATTAGACGGCTTATGGCTGATCCACAATTCATCACAACCATGACGGATCCTCAAAGAGAAGGGTGGATTGCCTTTAAAGAGGTCATAGAGAAAGACCTTCCAGATGCTTCCTACAAGCGAAAATGTACCAAAAGGAGTCCCACTGGGAAAAAGAAATGTGTTTAGTGCTTACTAATGAATGTATTTTAGATAAAAAAATAAGTTTTGTTACGCAATTATAAATTTAAAAAAAAATTTTTAGTCTTTTATCTTTTATTTTAAGATGATAACTTGTTTAACATAGATACCTACATTGTCAGAAAACGTGACGTTTTTGACAAAATGAAAGTCATTTTCGGATTCAGTACACCCAAAAACATAAGAATTACGCAAAAAAAAACAAAACAGCTCTCAATTTTTTTTTTTGCAGACTTGTGTTATCGTTCGATTTTCCGATCTAGCTGTATTTATTTTTTCACGATATTCCATTCTGAGCGTCATGATTCCATTATAACTTACCTTCTGTCTATTTTTTTGAACAAAAACTCCAAACGACGTAGAATACGCCATAAAGTTGGAGTGGAACATTTTATGTCACAACTATCCTTGGACAGCCTCCGTGAAAGTGACAATAACGTAGGAACTTTTTGTTCTGCATACATTTCATAAATTTTGCGGCGGATTAGGTCTTCTTGACAGAAATCAATACATTTCGACACACCTAAAACCACTCGTGTTTTTTAGGCGCTATTGAATTATTTATAATTTTCCAAACTGTACTTTCAGGGATGCTTGAAGGTGATGTCTCCATCAATGAAAAGTACTTTTCGTGGCCTCGCTCCACTAACTTTAAATAAACACTTTTAACTATCACACACTATTGCCTCAACGGGCAAACATTTGCGGCTTTTGATGGAAAGGGCTTCGGACATTTTAAGACCCTATTGAACTTTATAATACACACTATTTCAGTATAATACTGCTAATAAAATGAAGAATGTTCTTTATATTTATAAACACGAAGTAGCCAATAAAATGTTAGATTGAAAGGGAGGTATATATATATATATATATATATATATATATATATATATATATATATATATATATATATATATATATATATATATATATATATATATCAATTACGACCTTGTTACGGCCAGGCACCTGCGAAGATCTTAACGGTCATTTAATGTTTTTATTGCATCACTTTGCCAAATCACTTTATTAGATCTTGAAAAATACTATGCCATAATATTTGTCGACACTAAAAAAGTGGAGCGCCTCCGAGACCGGACTTGATTTTTCAAGCATTAATTTACTTAATTTTTTTGAATTTAGACTAGAATTTAAAAGCATTTTATTTGAAATTTCTAGCAAACACTTCAAAAATCTAACAAATGCTTAATTTGAAGTAAATACTTCAAATTAATTCAACTAAAGTTTTTTTACGATGTATTAAAAAAAGAAATATTTTCCAGAATATTTTTAGTGTTCCGTACGGAACACTTATAAGATCACTTCGGTGTATGTCTGTCTGTCTGTCTGTCTGTCTGTCTGTCTGTCTGTCTGTCTGTCTGTCTATCTGTCTGTCTGTCTGTCACACCCGATTTTCTCCGAAACCATTTGACATAGAAACGTGAAATTTAGTAATAATATAGTAATTGATGGCCTCATCAGAGCCATGTAGTTTTGAGAATTAAATTTTGACTTAAGGGGTTAGTTTTGGGGGGTGAAGTCGGAAGTGAGAAAAAAATTTTTTTACTAGGTCATCGAGTGTGGTGTCAAATGAAAGCTTGTGAAAATACGAGTAAAAAATATGTATATAATATTATACTTGCGCGCACTTTTCTTTGTATTATTTTTAAAAATTCGCGAAAAATCGCGAAAAATTCCGGGCCTTATCTCGAAAAGTACTTATCAAAAAATTTCGAAAAAATTCTGGAATATTCTCCACGGGGTGTAGATTGAACGAAAATTATCACGCGTGAATTACCTTTAATAATTTATATGGTATATAAAAAAAACAAAAATTTCAAGGTCATCAGATTTCAGTAAAGATTGGAAACAAACTTTGTTGAAAACTCATTTGGGGTGTGTTTTGTGAAGTCACTGATCATTTTATACCACCGTAAAATAAATTTTGACTTAAGGGGTTCGTTTTGAGGGGTGAAATCGGAAGTGAAAAAAATTTTTTTTTACTAGGTCATCGAGTGTGGTGTCAAATGAAAGCTTGTGAAAACACGAGTAAAAAATATATATGTAATGTAATACTTGCGCACACTTTTCTTCGTATTACTTTTAAAAAATCGCTGTCCCCTACCTTATCTCGAAAAGTACTGATCAAAAAATTTTGAAAAAATTCTGGAATATTCTCCACGGGGTATAGATTGAACGAAAATTATCACGAGTGCATTACCTTTAATAATTTATTTGGTATATAAAAAAAAAAAAAAATTTCAAGGTCACCAGTTTTCAGTAAAGATTGGAAACAAACTTTGTTGAAAACTCGTTTGGGGTGTGTTTTGTGAAGTCACTGATCATTTTATACCACCCTAACACAAATTTTTATTTTAAAAACAATCAACGTACGGAACACTAATTGTGCAAGTTCAACTTGCACTTGACCGGTTTTTTTATTTATGATAAAAATATACAAAAAAAAATTTTAAAAGTACCTACCGTATGAATTTCTTGAGACTATCGGCATAATTTTCATAGAAAATAGGAAATTAACCCTTTTCGAACGTAATTATACTTTAAGAATCCGGAAATTTTCATTTTGATTTTGTTTATTGGGACTAGTTGTTCCGAATTCCACAAATTCTGTTACATATGAAAAGGGTCAATTTACCCTCCCAATAAAAAAAAAGGCTTTTTCAGGTCCATGGCGAAAGGCCCAAATACTATAGGGCCTCGAGAATGGCAAATTCAGATTGTACGGCTCGAAAAATATTTAAAAAAATAACAATTTCAGGCATCCGGTACGAATTTTATGTAGAACCTATAATAGTATCTATACTATCAGAATTTCGACTTTTTGTTCGGGTACAGGCGAGGCGTCTGCCCTCGTGATATTTTATTAATTAAGGCCTAAATTCTCCAAAAATAACTTGAGTAGATGTGTAGGACTTACGGTCTTATTTATTCAAAAACTCGAATAACGACCGTTTTTGGCTGGAAAAAGCGGGTCCAACTTCGTCTTCCGGTATTAGCGGCGTCTGCCTTTTGCAGGTTCCCTCTTATTTTATCCAAAACAAACTAATTTTATTGATTTTACCTATATGGTTAAATGACAGTCCATTTGTGAGCGTCTGCCCTTTGGGGCGCTCGACTTTTTTAGTGTCAACAAATGTTGTGGTACTTGATTTAAGTGGTTAAACGACAGTCCATTTTTGAATTTAGCATTTTGGGCATTATCTGCAAAATTAACCTTAAAGATTGTCTGATAGAATAAACAACTAGGCAGACGGTTAGTCGACAGGTCGAAATTTCGGGTCTATAATATATTAGGTTATTTTTTTTGTATCAGGTATAGGGTATAGTACTCAATAAACTTTTTGACATATAGTCCATATAGAAGTAGAATAACAAAGAACTATATTCTTTTTTATCTTTCCTGCTGGTTGTTTTCGCATTTTGTGGTGATGTTATATATATATATATATATATATATATATATATATATATATATATATATATATATATATATATATATATATATACATATATATAATAATTTTTCTGTTGAACCTTTTGTTTACATAAACTTGATTGGTTTTTCTTGGGTACTTAGGTTCTTTTGGAAAACACAAAACTAGTCTATTTGACGTTTCGCCTTATTTTTTTTAGGCATTTTCAAAAATTCTTTATTTTTTAATATTCATTCTAAAATTAGAAAACACAAGGTTAAAATCTTTTAAGTCAAATTACACTTTTAAAAACATATAGCATTTTTACGCACACTCGGACATTTAAAATATTTACACCATAACAAAAATATAAAACAATTTACTAACGTGTATATACCCTGAAAGTCAACTATTGGTGTGTTTGTGAATTTCAAATTCTGTATTTCTTTCAGCATATCGTGTCTCGTATTTTTTACTGATTTTTTTAAAATTTTATTTTCTATAATGGGTGTCTTAACGAAAAAACTATTATTGATGTTAAGTATATATACCATTTTGTATTTTTAAGAGGATATGCATGCCAGCATGTTTATTTTTTAATTAAATTTGTGTAGATATGACTGATTCCTTTTATGTCAGTCCTATCATTCACAGTGTTTTCATCTTTTTTTATTTCAATCATCTCTTTGATCTGTAGTTTGGCATGATGTTTCCACTTCCAATAGTACAAATAACAACAAATTGGATAGAAAATATATCCGACACGCCCATCCCTAACGAAATATCGAAGGTTTTGTCGTTTGGTCCAAATTTTGCTGTTGACATCACAAACGAAAAAAGGGTACCTGTAACCGAGTATATTGCGTCCATTGAGTCTGCAATACATGACAAACCAACGGACGAAAAAGATGCCATTAGAGCCGAAATAACTAACTTAATTACAAATCATAAAACCAAAATAAGACACAAAAATATACAAGTCAACCAGTTACAACAAAATATTAAAAAAAACACTTACGTCGTACCAAACAATTTATCAAAGACAATCCCCAAATTATAGTTCTTAAACCTGATAAGACAAATAAAACCATCATAATGAACAAAACAGAATACGATGAAAAAATGGAAAATATATTAAATGATACAGATACTTATAGGAGAATAAATAGTGACCCAACAAATGTATATCAGAAAAAAAATAACACTTTAATAAAGACATTACTGGATAAAAAAGAACTAGACGAAAGAAAAGCTAAAAATCTAATGATAAGCAATGCTGTGACACCTAAAATTTATGGCTTACCCAAACTACACAAACAAGGTGCCCCATTAAGACCCATTGTTTCATGTATACAATCGCCATTATACAATCTATCTAAATACTTAGCCAACTGTCTATCCAACATATCCGGTAAAAATGAACATTTTATTAAAGATTCTTTCGACTTTAAAACTTTCATCGACACAGTGAGAATCCCATCGAATTATAAACTTTTATCGTTTGATGTAACATCTTTATACACGAACATTCCAAATGAACTAGTTAAAACCGTTATTAATGAAAAATGGGATCTACTACAAGAACACACAACAATTTCAAAAAGAAATTTTCTAGACGCCATAGATCTCACATTGAACACCAACTATTTTCAATTTAAAAATAGATTTTATAAACAAATCGACGGTTGTGCCGTGGGTTCCCCCATTTCATCAGTCATTGCTAAACTAGTAATGGAATACCTGGAAGAACAAGTCATTAAAAAAATAAAAGGTAACATTTTGTTTTTCAAGAGATTCGTAGATGATTGTTTATTAGCAGCCCAAAATGATAAAATTACCGAAATTCTATACAAATTTAATAGCTTCCACAAAAAATTACAATTTACATCAGAAATTGAAAAGGATGGTAAAATAAATTTTCTAGACCTGACTCTTATCAGAAAGCAAGATAAAATCCTTACAGAGTGGTACACAAAACCTTCTTGGTCAGAGAGATATTTGAATTTTCACTCTAGTCATGCAATGTCCCAGAAAATCAGCGTTATAGTAGGCCTAACAGACCGAGCAATAAAATTGACTTCCCCTGAACTAAGACCAAACGCGCTAAAAAAAGTAAAAACTGTCTTAATACAAAACAATTTTAAAGAGAACGACATCAATCGAACAATAAAAAAGAGAATATACAAGTTTTATAATAACTCAAAAAACAACACCAAAAATAGTAAACAAAACTGTGATAAATTTTTACCACTTCCTTATACAAAAGAACTTTCTGAGAAGCTGAAATGGGTCTTGAAAAAATATAACATTATAGTTTGCCATAAAACTCAAAATAAACTAAGTTCATTATTTACAAACTTAAAAAGCCATATCCCCACAATGAATGAATCTAATGTTGTGTATGCAATACCGTGTGCGAATTGTCCGAAGAAATATATTGGCATGACTTCTCAGTTACTAAAAAAACAGACTAAATGGACACAAATATACTAGGAATGCTTCCACTGCCCTTAGTAAACACGAAGCAGAAGAAAAACATGACTTTAAATTCAATGAAACCAAGGTCCTCTGCAAAGAGCGGAATTATGCCAAACTACAGATCAAAGAGATGATTGAAATAAAAAAAGATGAAAACACTGTGAATGATAGGACTGACATAAAAGGAATCAGTCATATCTACACAAATTTAATTAAAAAATAAACATGCTGGCATGCATATCCTCTTAAAAATACAAAATGGTATATATACTTAACATCAATAATAGTTTTTTTCGTTAAGACACCCATTATAGAAAATGAAATTTTAAAAAAATCAGTAAAAAAATACGAGACACGATATGCTGAAAGAAATACAGAATTTGAAATTCACAAACACACCAATAGTTGACTTTCAGGGTTATTTTATGTTCTTGGATCTGGGTAGAGATTCTTGTGTTTGTTTGCCCTATGTACAATTTGTGACAGTCTCCGCATCGGATGCTGTAAACACCATGGTTTTCCAGTTTTCTCTTGTCCTTGGGGTTACCCAGGATACCTGCCAGAGTGTTTTGTGATTTGTATGCTGTGCCTATGTTGTGTTTTCTTAGGACTCTTCTACTCCTATCTGTAACTCCTTTCATATACGGTAATAGGACTCTACTTTGGGTGAGGTCCCATTCTTCTGTCCTTGTCTGTGGATAGCGCTGCCTTTCTAATGCTCTCCGTATGGACTGATCTTTGTATCCGTTTTGCTTAAGGGCCCTAGTGATTTGTGTAATTGCTTGCTGTCTCGTGTCTGGTTCGGTGAGTCGGTATGACCTCGTGACGAGGGTGTTGGTTACCGATTGGATTTGGGATGGATGGTGGTGTGAGCCAGCGTTTAAATATCTATTGGTATGGGTGGACTTCCGGTAGACTGAGAATTAAAGTTAACCGTTGTTTTCTCGAGTTATGAGTACGTCAAGGAAAGGGAGGCTTTTTTCTACTTCTACTTTCAAAGTGAACTGTATCCGATGGTGGATTCTATTTAAATAGGTCAGTAAATTGTCTAATTCATTTCGTCCATGAGGCCAAATTATAAAGATGTCATCGACATATCGTTTCCAGAGTTTGGGTTTGAGTGGTGAGTTCTTAAAGGCCTCTGTATCAAAATACATCATATAGAGATTGGCTATTAATGGTGAAAGAGAAGATCCCATGGGCGCTCCATCTGTTTGTCTGTATATCTGACCGTTGAAGACAAAATAGGTATTTTTTAGATAGTGTTCCGATAGTTCTACAACATGAGCTGGAAAATTCTCGTTCATTGCTGTTTTCTCTAGGGTTTCATCCACCGGAATACTGGGATAAAGTGAAACAATATCTAGACTGATTATGTTTCGAAGCGGCAGTAGCAGCAAGATCGCAGTATCGAGTAGCAGCAGCAGCAAGAGCACTTGAAAATGCCAAATGAGATTTTGGCGAAATTTTGTGCAAAAATTGTTAAACGAACGGACTGAAACCTGGAATTGTAATGTATTACATCCCACCATCCGTGAAAGCCTCTATTTTAACATATATATATATATATATATATATATATATATATATATATATATATATATATATATATATATATACACGATGTTATGAAAATCGTTTATTATGTTGAAACTAGTGAATTATATATATATATATATATATATATATATATATATATATATATATATATATATCAAGGATTTTCTACAGCTGACGCTGTCTTCCTTCTCTCAGCCTTTGATTCCATCCGTTTCTATCTTCCCAGTCTCCATCTGTTAGACTCCTGTCCTCCATAGCCTCGTCCACATCGTCTCTCCACGGTCGTCTGGGTCTTCCTCTTTTTCTTCTCCCTATAGGGCTCCACTCCGTTATTTTCTTTATCCACCTATTATCTTCACTCCGTCTTATGTGTCCATACCATTTTAATCGTTTTTTTTCAATGGTGTTTATTGGGTTCTCTTTGATGTACATTCTGCTTCTTATTTCTTCATTTGTTATTCTCTCCATACGTGTCACTCTACAACATCTTCTCCAATGCTCCATATCTACCGCGTTAATTTTAGATTTATTTCTTTTGTTGATCGTCCATGTTTCTGACACGTATGTCATTATGCTTTGTATTATTGTTGTGTATATGTTTTGTTTCTCTTTGTAATGTGCTTGTCCCACAGGATCGAATTTAATTGTCTTATGCATGTCCGCGTTTGTCCTAATCTAGCTTTAATCTCTTCTTCTGATGTTGCGTTTTTTGAAATGATGGTTCCTAAATATTTAAATCTATCGGTTCCTTTCACTATTGTTTCGTTATCGACTTCTAGATTTTCCACGTTTCCCTCCTTTGTTGTTAGATATTCCGTTTTATCAAAGTTTATTGCTAATTCTGCTTTAGTGTATTCTTCTTTCAGTTTTCTTACCATATAACTGAGGTCTTCCTCATCTTGCGCTATGATTACTAGGTCGTCTGCGAAACTTAGAGTATATAAGTAATCTTCTCGTATTGGGACTCCCATTCCACTACATTTTTGCTTCCATTTTTTTAATGTTTGTTCGAGGTATATTTTGAATAGTGTTGGGGACGTAGAGCATCCTTGTAATAGGCCTTTTGATGTTTGTAGTCTCTTCCCTATTTTATGTCCTATTTTTATATTCATTGTGTTGTTTTCGTAGAGAGCGTTTACTACGTATATTAGGGCTTTATCAATGCCTTTTTGTTTCATTGCGTTCCATAATCTTTGTCTTGGTACTGAGTCATAGGCCTTTCTTATGTCTATGAAGGCTAGATGAACTTCTCTATTCTTTGCCAGTTTTTTTTCCATTGTTTGTTTTATAGTGTATCTGTGGTCTATACATGATTTTTCCGGCCGTAAAGCCTGCTTGGTCTTCTCCAATTTTTCCTTTTATATTTTCCTCCATAATATTTTTAATAATTTTTCCATACAAACGATATTATGTTTAGGCCTCTATAGTTTGTGCATTTTCTGCGGTCGGGCTTTTTAAATATAGAACTATATAAGCTTTTGACCATTCTTCTGGTATTTTTTCTCCATTTATCGCTCTGTGAAACATCTTTCTTAGCATTCGATGTAATTTATTAGGCCCGTACTTAATCATTTCATTTACCACACCTCCAGGCCCTCCAGATTTATTATTTTTGAGTGTTTTTATTGTCTTCTTTACTTCTACATAGCTTAGTTCTATCTCTTTTATTTCCTTATTCTGTTCTTCTTCAGGGTACTCTTCTTGAAATTCTTGTCTGTCTTCTGTTAGCAGCTTCTTATAATATTCTTCCCAATCACTTTCTGGAATGTACTCTATATACGTCTTCTCTCTATTGTTAGTCCTTAATGCTTTAATTATTCTCCATGACTCTGTGCTTCTAGTTCCTCCTATATACTGTTCTACATGTTCGCACGATTTTTCCCATCTCTCGTTCTTTTCTTTGTTTATCATCCTCCTCGTTTCCGCATTTTTCTCTTTATATTTCTGTAGATCTTCTGATTTTGTATTCAGCCATTTTTCGTATAGTCTTTTTTTCTCCTTTATAGATTCTTTGGTTTTTTCAACTAGTGAATTCTTATAGAAAAAAGGATTGCATAAAAATACTAATCAATAGCGATTCTTTATCATAACGGAAAAATTTCACCTTAAAGAAATGACGAAATGAAAAGATCGTTTTCACTCTGCCACTTGTAAACAAAACAAATGGAATTTACGATGTTGCTGTGGCTTAACTAGAAATTTTATTACAAATTTAATATAAAAAAAAATATAAATAGTAACCTCTGTAATTTAAAAAAAATAATTGTTAGCTTTCCAGGAATCAATTACAGTTGTAGTTTCTCGTGTAAAAAGCTATAATAACTCTAAAATTCTATCCACGTAGAAAAAATTCGTTATATAAATTTGATATACCGAGCTCCACTGTATATGTAGATTCAATAATTAATCATAATCATTATCGCCTTATTAAATGAGGTTCTTACCGATTACAATATTTAAATTTCATGGTAAATTGTTTTTTTATGTTAAAAATAAGGATTTTAGATATCTTAATTCATAAATTACCATGCATGAAAGATTTTTTCATAGATAGTGGAATAGTCAATTATTCTTTATTTGTGTAAAGTAACACGACCCGTGTGGATAACATGAATTACAGCAGTGAAGAAATAAGGAACAAGAAAAAAGCGTCAGAAGTCCTCTGACTTACCTACCTACTTCCAGCCCAAACTAACTTCCTGACGCTTTACCTTATATGTACTTACAATACGAGTTGTCTCTTCATTCACTTTGAACGCTCGGACATAGGCTACTCTGCTACTCAGGCGAATATCAGGCAGTTCTTTCTGAAAAAGTTAACGTTGTTGAACCCGACATAGTCATGTCGGGGCAGCATTCCATTCCCCTAGCATCGTCACTCAATTTGTTGGACGTTAATTTGGGAACAAAGATGTCCTGGCATGAACATGTTGCAGGCATAGCAAGGAGAGCTTCTCAAAAGTTGTGAATATTATTTCGAACCAGAAAGCTTTAGACTCCACAACAATTGTTAATTCTTTACAAAGCTAAAATTCGACCAACTATGGAATACTGCTCCCATGTTTGAGGCTCCGCTCCCAAACACACACTGCATTTGTTAGGTTCTGTTCAGAGAAGAGATGTTCGTCTGATTGGAAACCCGGAAATGACCGGCGGCCTTGATTCACTGGAACATCGAAGAACGGTTGGGGACTTGAGTCTGTTCTACAATTATTTTCATGGAAAGTGCTCGAAAGATATAGCACGCTTAATTCCTCCCAGAGCGGTGCATGTTAGAATTACACGTCGCGTTAATACTTCATATCCGTATGAGGTTCAGCTTGTTACTCCACGTACAACGCTTTTCAAGCAGTCTTTTATATGAGAACATCATCCCTTGGGAATAATTTGCCCAGGGCTGTGTTTCCCACCAAGTACAATTTAAAGCGATTCAAGAACAACGTGAATCGCTTTTCTGCACACATGCCGCTCCTAGAGCGCTTTAGGGACTTCCCTGTAGCACGTGTGCTAGACCAATAAAAAAAGAAGCAGTTTTCTCCAACCGCATCAAAATAAATTGAGTTCGTATGCTTGACGTTCTGACATCTATTTCATACCTGATTAACTAACTATATGCAACATTTTTATATTTTTCTTACAACTATTGACTTTCCTGTTGATTAATATGTCAAACGACTTTATACATATACAGTCTGTCAAGTAAAAATGTATCTGCGATAATTCATTTTTAGAAAATACGATTTTTATGACGCATTTTACGAGGATGGATTGAAAAGTTCGCGGCCTAGTCAAGAAACCAAAATAAAATACACTATACACTCTATGCACTTCTTTCACCTGCTTTCCAAATCTTCCACGCCTGTTTGAAAAAAAAATTCCTCAAGGTCTTCAAAATACTGCTTAACTGCAGCTTCGACTTCTTCATTTGATAAAAATTTCTGGCCACCGAAGTGTTTTTTTTAGGTTTGGAAACAGATGAAAGTTCGAAGATGCCAAATCAGGAGAATAAACCGGGTGGGGCAGTAGTTCGAAATCACAATCACGAATTTGAGCCACAGATTCAACAGAGGTGTGAACTCGAGCGTTGTCCTGATAGAACAAAATTTTCTTTCTCAGTAATTCTTGGCGTTTCTCTTTAATTTCTTGACGTAAACGATGCAAAAGGGTGCAATAGTAAGTCGACTTCATTGTTTCGCCTTTCGGAAGGTAGTCCACCATAATAATACCTTTAGCATGCCAAAAAACTGACGCACCTTTCCAGCCGACAAAATTGCCTTCGCTTTCTTTAGGGCCGGTTCACCAGATTTTTTCAACTGCTTGGATTGTTGTTTTGACTCTGTAGCATAGTGGTGATCTCAGGTTTCGTCCATTGTCACAAACCTGTTAAGAAAATTTTGCGGATCAGCCTCAAACATCTCCAAACAGTCGCGAGAAATCGTGAGTCGAATTCGTTTTTGTTTAACTGAAAGCAATCTGGGGACCCACCTAACGGAAACCTTAGAAAATCCGAGTTCATTGGCAATGATGTTTTGTGTTCGTTCATACAAGATGCCTATAGTGTGTGCAATCTCCCTGATAGTTAATCTACGGTCTTTTAATATGAGATCACACACTTTGCCGATGTTCTCTTCAGTCGTAGACGTCGTCGACCGGCCGGAGCGAGGGTCATCTTCGATGCTCTCTCGTCCACGTTTAAATTCTGCAACTCATTTTTTCACAGTGGTATATGACGGAGCAGATTCCCCTAGTGCTGTTTTCATATCATCGTGGATCTCCTTTGGTGTTAATCTTGTTTTAAACAGGTACGTTGTTCTATTTTTCCAAACGCCGCACTTGGTCTCACTGAACTCGTTCTAACCTAAAAACTACAAACTCTACAGCAACAAAATTTTACACTGTGACAACCAAAGAAAGTATGAACTTATTGAGGGTACTATAATAAAAACATTATAACTATTTTTTAATGATGCCGCGAACTTTTCAATCCATCCTCGTAGTAAAAGTAACAGTCGATTCCGAACTTTCGTCGAAATCACGTAAAGCCCAAAATGAGTCGGTCGTCGGTTTGAGGCAGTTTTTCTTTCTTCCCATCCAAAGGGGCCTAAAATGACTCATTCCGCGGCCGATAAATATATTAAAAAGTCGGTACCGTTTGTGAAGAAGTGAGTAAATCACTTTAACGAGACGAAAAATACCGACGACTTACCAAAATGTGGCTCGTTAGGCAAAGTCACTCCGAAAGTCGAGAAACGAAGCGTGTCTGTTTTCACGGTACCCGAAATAGACGGTGCGTCAAGGAGAGGCAAAATTAAGAAAACTGGATTTGAACGTATCCCATGAGACCATTCGACAACATTTACGTATTCATGATATCAAGTTTCGAAGCACGTTAAAGAAAGCCTTGCTGGGCGAAAATCACCTCGCGAAGCGGCTCGCTTGGGCCCAGGATAAGTGAAGTGACCCTCACAATTGTCGGAAGCCAACCCTGTTGAAAACGTTTGGTCCCTTGTAAAGAAAAAGCTCAGAGGAAAGACTCTGAGGACTTTGACTCGGTTGTCTCCCGAGAGTCGAAAATTAGGAGCTCATTGCAGAAAATCTTGTCGACAGCATGTCTCGAAGTTTCCAGGCGATTATTGATGCAAGAGACGACTGGACAACTTACTATGGTAATTGCGCCGTTGTTAACACACTAAAGAATACAGTGATGGCTAAAAATGATCTCGGAGCACATTTTTTCAAGAATACTAGCGGTCACGTTCTTACTTGGAATCTATTGGGATGTAATTACACCTTAAAGAAAACGACACAAAAATTGAATTAATAAAGATAGAGATAGTAAATAAATACTCTGTTTCCAGGTTATATTCACCGAGATGTTGACTGTTTCAAATAAAATCTTTCTTCGTCTCTCTCTAATACCTTTAACTGCATTGTTTATAATATTTTATGCAAAATTAATAAAAAAATACTTACAATATTACACCATTATCTTAAGTTATTTTCTCGCATTACCAGTTTACATAATATGTATGTAGTCATTCAGGTCAAAACGGTGTGACAATTGAAGACTCTTGGATTATTATCTTTTACAATGTAAGTTTAACTTAAAAATATATCTTATTCTACGAAAAATAATAACGAAAAATTTTATAATGTGGGTACTAAACAAATGTATATTTAAGAAAAAATATTGTCAACTTTTGTTAATCTTTAAATTTAACCATTGCTCATACGAGGCTGGTTTGAAAAGTCCGTGCAAAGTCCGAGAGATGGCACCACCGGCGCGTATCGAGGTCATGTTTAGTTAGTATCATCTCTTGAATGAACGCACACCAAGTTTCAGCCATATTGGTCTATTTCTTTGTGTTTGGCATTCGCGTGAATCAAGAAAGTCGAGTGATTTTCAATAAATGGACGAAAAAAAATTTCGTGTGGTGATTAAACATTACTTTATGAAAGGTAAAACGCCTCAGGAGACTAAAGAGAAGCTTGATAAACATTAAGGTGACTCTGCACCTTCGATTAGAACAGTTTATAAAGTGGTTTCAAAATTTTCGGACTGGCCATATGGGCACAAGTGACGCTGAACGTTCTGGACGGCCTGTGGAGGTTACGACTCCAGAAATCATTGATCATATCCATGATATGGTGATGGATGACAGAAGAGTTAAGGTGCGTGAGATTGCTAGTGCTGTGGGCATCTCGACTAAACGGGTAAATAATATTTTGCATAAACATTTGGACATGAGAAAGCTATCCGCAAGATGGGTGCCGCGATTGCTCACGCTTGACCAAAAACGGAATCGTGTGAAGTGTTGCAAGGATGGTTTGCAGCTGTTCCAGAAGAATCCGGAGAACTTTAAGCGTCGTTTCGTCACTGTGGATGAAACATGGATACATTACTATACTCCTGAGACCAAACAATAATCTAAACAATGGGTTACCAAGGGGGAATCTGCACCAAAAAAGGCGAAGACCGTTCCTTCGGCCGGAAAGGTTATGGCGACTGTCTTTTGGGATTCGCAAGGGATAATCCTCATCGACTATCTGGAAAAGGGTAAAACTATTACAGGTGAATATTATTCATCGTTTTTGGATCGTTCGAAAACCGAGCTGCAAGAAAAACGCCCGCGATTGGCCCACAAGAAAGTCCTTTTCCATCACGACAACGCACCAGCACACACCTCAGCAGTTGTGGTCGCAAAATTAATGGAAATAGGATTCCAACTCGTTTCACATCCCCCCTATTCTCCAGACTTGGCTCCCTCGGACTACTGTTTGTTCCCCAATTTGAAGAAATGGCTGGCGGGACAAAGATTTTATTCAAACGAGGAGGTGATTGCAGACACTAATGGATATTTTGCAGACTTGGACAAATCCTATTATTCGGAAGGGATCAACAAACTAGAACATCGTTGGACGAAGTGTATAAGCCTAATAGGAGACTATGTCGAAAAATAAAAAAGGTTTACCCCAAACACATAAGTAGTTTTTATTTTTGCACGGACTTTTCAAACCAGCCTCGTATAGTCATGAAATCTAGAAAAAAGCTCCACGTTCAATTGAAGTAGCCGTTACTTGATGGAAATTCATAATACTTGAACGGTAACTTTTACCGTCAGCCGTTACCGATTATCTGACGAAGGTACTGTGTACCGAAATAATTGTCATAACAAACAAAACATAGTAGAAAATTAGAACTAACATAAGTGTTTATTTCAAAAAACTCCATCCTTATAAATGGCCCCACATTATTATTTTCATTCATTCATTACACAGGGGAACAGCTGTTTTGGTGTCGAGGTTTTTTGAGCTGATTCTATATCAATTTGATGTCCTGAATTCAAATAACGTATTCATTTGTACCTAGGAGCTCAAATTTTTAAGATATACAATTTTAGAGAAATATAAGTTACATTATTGTAACTCAAATCCGTAAGTGTAGTAAACAAAAGTAGATACGAAATTTTTATTTTAGTTATACAAAATACAATATTATGTCGTACTTACAAACAAAAAAAAAAAACATTGAAGAAATGAAATAGTCACTCAACACTTGGAAAGCTTCTTTTCCGCGACATTCTTGAATGTTTTTTTAAACAGTCCCTTTTTAAACTCCAGCAGTAATCTGCCATCATGTGCATGTCCCATCTTCCTTGGTAGCGGTCCTCCATAACTTTAATATCTTGGTGAAATCTTTCACCTTGTTCCTCACTCATGTCTCCTAAATTTTCTGGAAAACGGTCTAAGTGGCTGTGTAAATAGTGTATTTTAATACTCATATTGCACCCTAAGGATTTGAAACTATTAAGCATCTCGTTAACCATTTCAACATAGTTTTGAGCTTTATGTTTGCCTAGAAAATTTTCTACAACTACAACAAATGATGTCCAAGCTTCTCGTTCAACTTGATTCATTGAATTTATGAAGGCAGGATCCTTAATTAACTGTCTTATTTGTGGGCCGTCAAATATCCCTGCTTTGAGTTTTTCTGTGCTCAACTGATGCATTTTTACCCCTATATATGCAAAACAAGACCCATTCTTATCAAGAGCCTTTACAAATTGCTTCATTAAGCCCAACTTTATATGTAACGGAGGAAGTATGATTTTTTCTCTTTCAACCAAAGCGTCGTTAATGACATTCTTTTCCCCAACGTCCATGTTTTCTCTCTGAGGCCAATCTTTTCTAACCCAGTGGTGTGTTTTGTCCCTACTATCCCAGAGGCACAAGAAACACGGATATTTCGTGTAACCACTTTGCTGCCCAAGAAGAAAGTTTACCATTTTTAAGTCTACACAAATCATATATTGATGTTCGTAATACTTTATCTTCTGCAAGACCAAAGCTATGGTATTAAATTCTTCTTTCAGTTTCGTTAAGTGAGCTAGTGGTATTGAACCATATTTATTCCCATTATGTAGAAGGACACATTTTAAACTTCGCTTTGAACTGCCAATAAATAGGCGCCAATCATCTGGAATATATTCAGAAAGTCCCATTTCTTTCATGAGTCCCCTAATTTCGTGACAAAATACAAGATTGTCTTCTTGAGAAAAGAATGGTAGCAGATCTTTTTCTCTTGTACGGTAAAAGGTAATTTTGGTTCCTTGTTCCAGTAAATTTTTGTCGTTCAACCTAGAAGCCAGTACTTCAGAAGCTTTTTTCGATAAACTGAGATCCTGGTGAGATCATTTAATTCATTTTGATTGAAGCGTTGAGGAACTGATGACGTCCCCTCATAGTCACTGTTAGTTTCATTAGCATCAGAACTTTTATTAGCATCAGAAGAGCGATCAGAGGGAAAATATTCGTCATCAGAGATATGTGGTAGCTGATGAAATGTTGGAATCGGTATTTCATCTGAGTGCGGGATAGGGCGTGTCGCCGAGTCTAAATTGGGATAAGTCAACTTACTGCGGTTATTTCGATTGATTCCATTAGTATTTACTAAACAGAAATAACAATCATTGAAGTGGTTTTTTGGTTCTCTCCAAACCATTGGTACGCCGAATTTTAGACATTTTCTTTTCCCGGTAGTCCACTGCCGTAAATGCTCTGTACAAGTTTTACATACGAGATGCGGGGCCCACGTTTTGTCCTGATCACCAAGCTTAACTCCAAAGTATCCAAGATACGCTCGCTTTACAAAGTCAGTAATAGTTTATCTGTTTTGTTGAAACATGTATTCTCCGCATATATAGCAAAACACATCAGGTTGATTTACACAACTTCTTCTTGAACTGGAACCTGAACTCATTTTAATTCTGTTCAATAACACAAAAACACTCTTTTCTTAACATAAAATAACACGCCGAATTCGATCTACTCTCATTAGTAAGAACGCACAAACTGACGAGACTTACCCGAGTTAGGTGATTAAAAGGGTCAGTTCAGGTACCTGATAGGCAATGGTTCCACTATTTATAGATTTACCTGGAATTTACTCAATTACAGATTGACAATAAAACCATTGTACCTACATTAATGAATATATAATAATTTTAGAACTCTCATAAATGAATATACTGCCGTATATGCCATAAAAACCACATTGGTAGATAAGTTGATGTATCTAAAAAGTAGAGCTGATAGAGAAAAACGGATTGCATGTATAGATTTAGCGTCCCAAATATAGTTAAAATCAGCTCTAAAATCCCAGGCACCAAAACAAAAATATTTTTTTGTTGCCCTGTGTTATTGGTCTCTTTTTTCTCTAAAAACATGGCTCCTTGAATCCATCTGCAACCCCCGACCTCTACGCCCATTTTAAAAGTTAATTTAATTACATAATTATTTACTTTTCAGAAATCCATAAGTTTAACAAGAAGAAATGAACACTGCTTTTTATAGTATACTAGTTTTGAACATCTTTATCCCATTTTACTGTCGAGCAATAATTCATAAAGGAGGTATACTATTCCCAAGAGAATCTGAAACTCGACAGGTCGTTTCGTTGGATGGAATATGGAATTTCGTAGCACCACATCCTAATATTACTGGATATCCGTTTATTGGATTCGAGCAGCACTGGTATAAAAGGGATCTCAGAGATGTAGGTATTGTCAAATGTTAACCACATATACTCGAAAAATTAGTACGTAAACGATTAAAAAGTGCCAGGATCGATCAAATCCCCAAGTCAAATTCTCGAATAAATTCTGTGCAACGTCAGTTCTTTTGGCATTTTTTTGTAGTTAAGTATGTATTGGACGAAACAACTATATTAGATGCACCATATAATTTGTGTGCATGCGGCGTGAGTCATTATTTTAAAATACGGTAATGAGTTTGCTGATAACGAAGTTGCCGGACTATTAAAAGTGGAGTCCATCAACGGTAGGGCTTTGCAAACACACAAACATGTAGACTATAACCGATGCCAAACAAAATACTAAGATGTATCGCATCAACTAACAGATAAATACGAATTAACGACTTGCATCATATGACAAACATGCCAACAATAAGACAATTCTTAGACGAAACAGCTGACAAATTCTACAGGCATAAAATTTACGCATCAACTATAACACAAGACCTGATGCAAATCAGATCCCACAACAACGTAATATACAAACTACTATATCACCGATCAGTGATCTATTTTGAAGCTCCATGACGACATGGCAACAAATGCAAATTAGACGAATGTAGATGAGTAATATATATATAAATATATATATATATATATATATATATATATATATATATATATATATATATATATATATATATATATATATATACGTGCATGAATCTCACGCCTCGCAGATCATGTGCCCGGGTGTGCCAAAAGCACCTTGACCTTAAATCTGCGGGGTGTCTAATTCCTGTACAAAATACACAAAATTAAAAAAAATACTGAACTATCAAGTGCCTAAGAAAATAAATACAACTTGATCAATCATTTCAGCTAACATAAAAATAATAAACCTTGAACAAATAAGTGTGTCAGATGTAAATATGTAAATAAATTGGTGTAGTGCAGTGTTGTGTAAATAGTGCAAATAAAAAACAAAAATTTTAAATAGATTCAACACATGTACATAAACCATATTACCAATCTATCAAAATAAACCTATAAATGTATATACTAAAAGATAAGATATTCAATAATGTAAACAGAGTGAATGGATATACATGGTGCGAAAGAGATGCATGAAGGCGAGAGAAGAATGAAAAGGAAAGAATGAATGAGATTAAAAAGACAACAGAGTTTTAACATCATTATCACGACATGTACCTGGTAATATTAAACTGGGTTTTTTAAAAGAATTTTCCCAGTAAAACCAATTAAAAAATCTACACAAATATTAATAATAAACAGTAGAAAACTTTTTCCAAAATCAAACCAATAATAGTCATTGTGGAATTACTCGGAAATGACTAAAAACAATATTATTAAGTACATAAGGGACGCTCTACCAAAAGGCAGACCACCAGCCAGCCATAAGGCTAACAACTGATGCATTTATAGGAAGTTAATTGTACCTAACACCAACCTTGTATTAACAAATCTCAAAGAATACAGAGCTTGTTGTATTTAAACGGATAGGTTGAATGGTAACTAACGATTTTATTTGTCTTTTTAGTGTTCCGTATGGAACACTTATAAGATCACTTCGGTGTCTGTCTGTCTGTCACACCCGATTTTCTCCGGAACTATTTGACATAGAAAGTTGAAATTTGGTAATAATATAGGAATTGATGGCCTCATCAGAGCCATGTAGTTTTAAGAGTTAAATTTTGACTTAAGGGGTTAGTTTTGGGGGGTGAAATCGGAAGTGAAAAAAAATTTTTTTACTAGGTCATCGAGTGTGGTGTCAAATGTAAGCTTGTGAAAACACGAGAAAAAAATGTATATATAATGTAATACTTACGCGTACTTTTCTTTGTATTATTTTTAAAAATCGCGAAAAATCGCTGTCCCGCGCCTTATCTCGAAAAGTACTTATCAAAAAATTTTGAAAAAATTCCAGAATATTCTCCACGGGGTGTAGGTTGAACGAAAATTATCACGAGTGCATTACCTTTAATAATTTTTCTGGTATTTAAAAAAAACTTAAATTTCAAGGTCATCAGATTTCAGTAAAGATTGGTAACAAACTTTGTTGAAAACTCATTTGGGATGTGTTGTGTGAAGTCACTGATCATTTTATACCTCTAACAAAATTTTTTATTTTAAAAGCAATCAACGTACGGAACACTAATTGCGCAAGTTCAATTTGCACTTGACCGGTTTTTTAAAAGTATTTTTGATGCTAGAAAAACAAAATAACGTTATTTGACAAAAAAAATCAGCCAAGTTCAAGTTGGACTTGCACAATTTGTTCTGTATGATGATTGCTTTTAAAATAAAATAAAATTCTTACCTAGGCTAAGCTAATTAGGTCCCTGGCCTGTATATATCTTAAGATCCAATATGTATTTTCAAGTTTTTTCTTAGTCAATAATATATAATAGTTAGATCATCTTATCTACCTAATAGCAAATAAATCAATCTAGCTCAATCTAGAATCTAGTAATAAAATTAGAAACAAATAAAATAAAATTCTTTTGTCTCGGTACAGTTATGTACTGAAAATATATAAACAAAAGCTCCACCATATACATTGTCAAGTCACATAGTTTTCATAGTTTTTTTATACCAGAGAAATTATTAAACGTAATGCACTCATAATAACTTTCGCTCAACCTACACTTTATGGAGAATATTCCAGAATTTTTCAAAAATGATCAGTGACACATCCCAAATGAGTTTTCAACAAAGTTTGTTTCTAATCTTTATTGAAAACTGATTTAATTAATAAATTATTAAAGGTAATACACTCGTGATAATTTTCGTTCAATATACACCCCATGGAAAATATTCCAGAATTTTTTCGATCAGAACTTTTCGAGATAGGGAGGGGGACAGCACTTTTTGGCAATTTTTTTTAAATAATACAAAGAAAACTGTTCGCAAGTATTAAATAATATATATTTTTGAAAACGTGTTTTCACAAACTTTTATTTTTTATTTCCGATTTCACCCTCCAAAATTAACCTCTTAAGTCAAAATTTAACTCAAAACTACACGGCTCTGATCAGGCCATCAATTCTTATATTAGTGTCAAATTTCAACTTTCTATATCAAATAATTTCGGAGGAAATCGCGTGTGATAGACAGACAGGCACACACCGAAGTGATCTTATAAGTGTTCCGTACGGAACACTGAAAAACACAAAAATTATTTCAATTTCTATATTTGTGCTAAATTTCAAGTTTCTATGTCAGATGGTTTCGGAGAAAATCGGGTCTGACAGGCAGACAGACGGACACCGAAGTGATCCCATAACTGGTCCGTATGGAACACTAAAAATGTGAATTTATATTAGCACATTATTATGAGCAGTTGCTTTTTAATGTGACTTTACACTGCATTTTTTGTCTCATGTAAAAAAAGGCCATCTCGCATAGTTCTTGAGAAAAAAATGCTTTTCCGATGCTGACCTACAAAACAATTTTCTTGTCACATCAACCGTTAAAATCTAGTAGGCGATAATAATCTAGATGGCGAAAATGTGGAATGTTATGGCAGTGTCACGAATGATTTTTGACAATAAGCTTCATAAATTTTAAATTAATTAACGTTTGGGTTTATTTTTGATTGATAATTTGTTGTCGTTGTTGCTTGTTTTCCCTGTGAATATGGAATATTCTTTTGAACAGACTGATATGCTAGTACTTGGTTTTTGCGAAGGTAATTGTAGGAAAAGTGTTCGAGTGTATCAAGAGAGATATCCGAATCGACAAATTCCAAATCGCCAGACTTTTGCCAGCATAGAACGTCGACTTCGAGAAATTGAACGATTCCAAACCTTGAGAGTCAATGCTGGAAAACCGCGGCAAGCCCGAACACCCCTAGTGGAAGAAGCTGTTCTTGAAGTAGTCGAAGCAAGTCCAGGTATCAGCACTCGCAGGTCAGAACTTGAACAAAGAGTTAAAAAAAGCACTGTTAACAGGATTTTAAATGAACAACTCATTCGTTCATTTCACGTTCAGCCCGTCCAAGAATTGTTGCTCATTGATTATAACTCACGTCTGAGATTTGTACGAAATGTTTTAGAATGCAGAGCAATTAATAGGCTATTTCACAAAAAAAAATTGTTTACGGATGAGTCATGTTTTACCCGTCCTGGTATGATAAATTTGCATAATACACATGTTTACGCCGAAGAAAATCCGCATGCAGTTACAGAAAGACATTTTCAACGAGAATTTAGAATTAACGTTTAGATGGGTATTGTTGGTAACTTTTTAGTTGGCCCATATAGGTTGCCTGATAACCTAAACGGAGATAGCTATCTACATTTTCTACAGTATTCTTTACCAGAATTATTAGAATCTGAATGTAAGAAGAGACATGTTTTTTATGCACGATGGAGCTCCACCCCATTTTGCACGTGCTGTAAGAAATTATCTGAACCATAATTTTTGTGGTAGATGGATTGGTGTAGGTCAAGAAGCTCCAATTCAATGGCCACCTCGTTTCCCGGACCTTAATCCTTGCGATTTTTTCATATGGGGAGCGTTGAAAACAAAGATATACGAGGTCCAGATAAACAACGCCGATCAACTATGGGATAGGATTCAAAATGCTGCGAATACATTAAATAATAATGATATTTTAGAGAGAGTTAGTTTCAATTTTTTGCGCCGTATTGTTATGTGCAGGAACGAAGATGGTGGTCATATTGAACAACTTTTGTAAAAAATACCATTACCTGTGTTAAATAAAACTCGTAATAATAATTAATATCATACTTACTTGTTTAATTTCACCAACTAATTTTAATTATATATATAATATATATAATTTTGTACAAGAGACAAAAATTGAAGTAAATAGAAGGACCTTTTTATGAAAAAAATTCAGAGTCGCCGTTAAAGTTGCAAAACATTTCTATTAGAATTTATGTAGGAGTGAGGGTAGTTTTCACCCTTCTCGAACCCTTTCGGATTTTTTGTGAAAGTCAAATATTAGAGCGCCTAGCAAAACATGGGCACCCTAAATCTCATTCAAATCGGAATATCGGTTCTTAAAATATCTTAAAAAAATGTGTTTATTTTTTTTTACTTTGATGCCCTCTAACGGACAAACGATGCACTTTTGTATAGAGGTAAATTATGTCCAATCGACTTATTTTCATTCCAAAAATACGTGGTAGTTCTATGTCCATGGAATAATGGGACACCCTGTATATATATATATATATATATATATATATATATATATATATATATATAAATATATATATATATATATATATATATATATATATATATATATATATATATATATATATATATATATATATATATATATATATATATATATATATATATATATATATATATATATATATATATTTAAAATAAATAAACCTTGTTTTTTAAGAGCAATGTTTAGAAAAATAATGTTCTTTTCTTTGTAATTGCGTTTAGTTTTGACTTTAGAAGCATGCAAAACAACGCGTGACATAGATTATTTGTTGTTATTACAAAAACCCATTACTAGTAGTAATCACTCGCGATAATTTTTATTTTCTACTGGAAAATGGGTGGGTTAATTAAAAAATATTGATAATAATAATTACAATACCTAACCAAACACGAAACAAAGAATTTCACAGTGGAGAGAAAATTTGAAAAAAAAAGATTCTCCAAAAAGATATGTCAATTAACGAAATATATTGGAGAAGTGATAAAAGGAAAACTACAGAGACAATCTAACAGTACCGTGATACTGCTGATGGTGGCTACCCAAATAAAGAACAAAGAGAGGAATTCTGGGTAAATCAGGTAGCCACGCCAACCCTCTGTAACATGGATGCCGACTGGATCAACGAAGAACGTCAAAAATATAAGAACTGCAATCAAAAGGAACTCGAGCCCTTCACCACCAAAGAAATCTATGAAATCGTGAAAGAATTCCACAACTGGAAAGCTTCATTCCCTGACCAACCCTATAATTTTTGGCTTAAAAAGCTTGGTTGTATTCATGAAATTTAAAATTTCATCTCAATTATGTTTATTATAGTTTTAACCATTCTTTAGTCGGCTTTCCTAAGAGAAATGTTTCAAAAACAAATTTTCGTTCGATCTTTTTTTCTCTTCCTCCTGTTAGCTAGCTGTAACAAAAGCAGGAGATATCTAAGGTAAACAGATAACCGGCCAAGTGCAAGTCGGACTTGCGCAATTAGTGTTCCGTACGTTGATTGCTTTGAAAATTTTCAATGATTTCACAAAATACACCCCAAATGAGTTTTCAACAAAGTTTGTTTCCGATCTTTGTTTAAAACTCATGACCTTGAAATTTTTGTTTATATATATACATATATATATATATATATATATATATATATATATATATATATATATATATATATATATATAAATTATAAAAGGTAATGCACTCGTGATAGTTTTCGTTCAATTTACACCTTGTGGAGAATATTCCAGAATTTTTTTAAAATTTTGTGATCACTACTTTTCGAAATAAGGTGGGGCAACGATTTTTGGCAATTTTTTAAAAATAATACAAAGAAAAGTGTGCGCGTGTAAAAATTTTTGTTTTCGCTTCCGAATTCAGGCCTCAAAACTAACCCCTTAAGTAAAAGTTTAACTTTCAAAACTACACGGCTCTGATGCGACCATCAATTCCTGTATAGTGCCAAATTTCAACTTGCTATGTCAAATATTTTCGGGGAAAATGGGGTGTGACAGAAGGACAGACACCGAAGTGATCTTATAAGTGTTCCGTACCTAACACTAAAAACCAAAACAGGAATGTAATGAAACAAAACGAGAACATTAAACAAAAAACCGGTCAAGTGCAAGTTGAACTTGCACAATTAGTGTTCCGTACGTTGAATGTTTTTAAAATAAAAATGTTTGTTAGGGTGGTATAAAATGATCAGTGACTTCACAAAACACACCCCAAATGAGTTTTCAACAAAGTTTGTTTCCAATCTTTACTGAAAACTGGTGACCTTGAAATTTTGTTTTTTTTTTTATATACCAAATAAATTATTAAAGTTGATAATTTTCTTTCAATCTATACCCCGTGGAGAATATTTCAGAATTTTTTCAAAATTTTTTGATCAGTACTTTTCGAGATAAGGTAGGGGACATCGATTTTTTAAAAGTAATACGAAGAAAAGTGTGCGCAAGTATTATATTATATATATATTTTTTACTTGTGTTTTTACAAGCTTTTATTTGACACCACACTCGATGACCTAGTAAAAAAAATTTTTTTTCACTTCCGATTTCACCCATCAAAACGAACCCCTTAAGTCAAAATTTATGTTACGGTGGTATAAAATGATCAGTGACTTTACAAAACACACCCCAAATGAGTTTTCAACAAAGTTTGTTTCCAATCTTTACTGAAATCTGATGACCTTGAAATTCTTGTTTTTTTTATATACCATATAAATTATTAAAGGTAATGCACTCGTGATAATTTTCGTTCAATCTACACCCCGTGGAGAATATTCCAGAATTTTTTCGAAATTTTTTGATAAGTAATTTTCGAGATAAGGCCCGGGACAGCGTTTTTTCGCGAATTTTTAAAAATAATACAAAGAAAAGTGCGCGCAAGTATAATATTATATATATATTTTTTACTCGTGTTTTCACAGGCTTTCATTTGACACCACACTCGATGACCTAGTAAAAAATTTTTTTTTTTCAGTTCCGACTTCACCCCCCAACACTAACCCTTTAAGTCAAAATTTAATTCTCAAAACTACATGGCTCTGATGAGGCCATCAATTCCTATATTATTACCAAATTTCACCTTTCTATGTCAAATAGTTTCGGAGAAAATCGGGTGTGACAGACAGACAGACAGACACCGAAGTGATCTTATAAGTGTTCCGTACGGAACACTAAAAAGACGGAACACAACTTTTTAATGGATTATTCAATAAATACCTCAACAGTCTTTTTGGATGTCTGCAGCATCCGAGTTACTATCCAACCTATCTTCGACTAACCTTGAGTATTAATTACCTGGCTACAGTTCTATAAACACACTGTTTGACATTCCTTCTCCTTATATCTTTCAAGACAATGACAAACTTATGACAATTATACAGAAGCAAGAAAGCCTTATTTGGACAGTCCCTTTCCTTATTTTTTTTTACAGGATTTACAGTGGGTATGCCTGTCCCTCGCTAATTTTCGAAGTTTTTCAAATTTCACCAAGAAATTGAAAGTTTCAGTTACAAGGAAATCCGGTATTATTTTAAATTACAACTTCGCATATTTCAAATATTTTAATGACAACTTTTATGAAGATTTCAGATATCGAAGTCATACCTATGCCAGTACTTTCACGTTACATTGATATTACGACAGACTGGCTTATTATTAGGGACCATGTTGGCTTGGTACGGTACGACAGAGTTACTATCCTAACCTGAACTAATCTTGGATATTAATTACCTGGCTATAGTTCTGTAAACACACTGTTTGACATTCCTTCTCCTTATATCTTTCAAGAGAGTGACAAACTTATGACAGTTATACAGAAGCAAGAAAGCCTTATTTTGACAGTCCCTTTCCTTATTTGTTTTTAAAGGATTTACAGTGGGTATGCATGCCCCTCATTAATTTTCGAAGCATTTCAAATTTCATCAAGAAATTGAAAGTTTCAATTACAAGGAAATCTGGTATTATTTTAAATTACAACTTCGCATATTTCAAATATTTTAATGAAAACTTTTTATGAAGATTTCAGATGTCGAAGTCATACCTATGCCAGTACCTTCAAGTTACAATGATATTACAACAGATTGGCTTATAAGAGACCATGTTGGGTTAGTATGGTACGACCGAACGTTTTTCGTACCAAAATTTTGGTCAGAAATTGGTAGAGTGTGGATACGGTTTGAAGCGGTACATTATGCGGCTCAAGTGGTAAGGATAATGTCGTTTTTAGTTTGGTAGAGCGTGATGGATTCTTTTTCGCCTACTTTTAAAGGTCTAAAAGGCGTAGATCACTGCAATTTCCCCTATAATAACCCTGAGTTTTAGCGTTAAGTAAACAAAAATTCCTTCAATTTTTAGTGGATAAACGGTCAACTAGTGATGAGTCATGAAATAGGGCATCTGCCATTCTTGTCTGAAATCACGGCATATCTCAAATATGGCAAAGAAAACAGAGTAACTGTGGCCGTGGATAATACGTTGCTTCCAGATACTATACCGCAAGGAAGGGTAGTTGAGTTAGAAAGGTATGTTTATCCTAAGAGATATTAATATTAATAAAGTTTTATTTAATAAAATTTCGTTTCTATCAAGAATTCAAATTACACTATTCAGTATATATCACCACTACACCAAACACTTTATTTTTGCACTCGACGCGCGTTTCGCTAACCATGTTAGCTTCATCAGGAGCGATGATTGACTAGAGCTAAACTGCAAATTTACCCTATTTATACTTAGCCTAACCCTTGAATTATTCAGGCGGAACTAATGGGAGAGGCCAGGACATCAGCTCCGGTCAAGTAACCAGTAGAGGGGACTATAAGGAATAGGCCCTCTGTCTTTATTTAAACTACTTTTACATTTCATAATTTCCATACTTTCAACAATCTCTTATCAAATACATTTTTAATTAATCTAATGTTACAATATGATCAGCTTCAAGGGCATGTTCGGCAATGCTAGACTTTTCTGTTCTACTGTATTTTAAGTGTGCTAAATGTTCTTTAAATCGTGTTTTAATTGACCTTTAAGTTTGCCCAACATATTTTTTATCACAATCATTACAACTAATTTCATAAATTTCACTTTTCTCACAATTAGGAATCTTATCTTTGGGATTTCCTAATATATTCCTCAGATTGTCTGATGACTTATAGACTAAGGTGAGGCCTACCTTATTAAATACCTTATTGAGTCCCTTAAAGCTTAGGCTTTTATCTTTCATTTCCCACCTTTAAATATATATATTTTTTTTATTTTAAGTTTAAGTTGTATGATGAGCAACAAATACGTTTATCATGAAAATTTTTTTTAGAGCAAAATTTAAAAAAATGAGAAAGTTTTTTTTTAAGTTTTTAATGATTTTCTAATATCAAATCTACTTTTAACTGTAACTAAAAAAAAAAAATTGTGCAACTTTTTTTTGACCATTTCGTACTGCTTAGAACGTAAACTTGCCGGCGGCGAACTACAGTAGGCAAATTTTCATATTTTACAACTCAATTTTTAAATAACACAGACAATGTCGATATTTTTAATTATTCTTATATTGAAACTTAAGGTATAATAATGATATATCCACAAGGATTTTTTTTTTCAATACGGTGAAACCTGTGTTAACGGCCACCTGTCATAAGAGGCCGCCTGTGGTAACGGACAGTATTAAGCTTCCCGAAACCTACTGCATATAAATTCCCGTATACAAAAACCTGTTAATTACGACCACTTGTATTAAACGACCACGGCCAGTTAAACCGAAATTTTTATGGCATATTTCCTTGGAAATTTACCTGGTAATAATGACCGGGCTGGCCGAAGAGGCATACTAATTATTTTTATGGGCCTACAGCCTTTTACTTTTACTACTACTGTAACTGGGCAATTTATTCAAGGAAATACCCATTATTGTTGATAAAATTATCTGGTTTAAATTTGAAGTTTTCTGTTTATTCCATTATTTTAAAGTTGTCTCCGTACTGAACACGTTCTTAATAATGTCGCCGAAACGAGAACGTTTGTCACTAAAGAACAAAATTATTATCATCGCTAAAAGTGAAAAATTTGCGTTAAATTCGCGAAAACTGGCTAAAAATTTCGTAGTTGGAAAAACGCAAATTCTCGATATATTAAAAAATAAGAGTTAACTCAAAAGGTGGCAGGATTAGCAGTGGATCAGGTTGTCTACAAATGGTTTTTCAAGGCCAGGAATAAAGCAGTTCCAATATCTGGACCACTACTCAAACAAATAGCACTGGAAGCGTCAAGCATCTTGAAAGTAGAAAATTTTGCTGCATCAAATAGGAGGTTGGAAAGTTTCTGTAAATGGCACAATATTACTTTTAAGTCAGTTTCTGGTGAGTCCGCAGATGTAAATTTGAAAGAGGTAGAGGCCTGAAAAACTACATTACCGCTAATTTTAAAAGATTTTTCTCCACGAGATATATATAATGCTGATGAAACAGGTCTTTATTACTGAACCATGCCAAATAAGACATTTGCTTTAAAAAAATGATAAATGTGCAGGAAAGAAATAAGCAAAACAGGGATTAACTATTTTACTGTGTGCCAATATGGAAAGAGAAAAAGAAAATCCGTTAATAGTTGGGAAAAGTAAAAATCCTCGTTGTTTTAAAGGTAGTCATGTTGATAAGTTACCCTTAGAATGGGAATCTAACAAAAAGGCCTAGATGACGTCAGAAATTATGACCAGATGGCTCCATAATATTTGATAATAAAATGAAGAAACAAAACAGAAAAGTGCTGCTTTTCTTGGACAATGCTACCTTGCATTCTAAAGTGCCACTAGAAAATGTTAAGCTGGTTTTTTTGCTACCAAATACCACCTAATATTGCCAGCCTTTAGACCAAGAAATAATTCAAAATTTTAAGATGATATACAGAAAATTTTTGAACAAAAGGCTACCTACGTTTGTTGATAGTTATTGCGATTTTGAAAAATCTTAAAAAAGCATAAATTTAACGAATGCACTAATATGAATTACGACTGCGTGGAAAAATCTTTCTCCAGCTACAATTAAAAAATGTTTTTTCAAGGCCGGATTCTCCGATGTTGTTCCAGAAGATGCTATTTTTGACGAAGAAGACTAAATATCCCTTGCTCAACTCTTTCCTTTAGTCCGAGTTTTTTTCCATTGATAGTGATGTGCCTACAGAAAGTTCAAACTTCAGTATTTCGTAAATTGCTGAGGACAGACCAAAAGTTTACCTCTGATTCAGACAGTGATATGGACGAATGTGAAGCTCCAAAATCGACTTTGTCTAGTATGAGTGAAGTTTGTGCAAATTTAAGAGACATACCAAACTATTTTTTGCGTAATAACACTGGTGAAATGGCTATAGATATTTCTCGAGTGTTACTTTCATGTGAATCTGAGGTTTTTGAAATCAAAGCTAAAAAATTTTAAACAAACAACAATTGAAACATACTTCAAAAAAACCTTATTAACATGTATACATTTTTAAAAAATCCATATTATGTATATATTAGTATATTGTATATATTGTACATTCAAAATATTTTTTATATTAATAAATCATTTTAACTTTTCAACCTATGTGTATGCTAACTCTATTTAGTAAAATAAAGAAAATGTTTAAAAATAGAAAAATATATGCCTTTTATTTATAGAGCGCAAGACCTGAGAATAACAGCCACCTGTCATAAACGGCCAATATTCCTAATTTTTGTGGCCGCTTTTGACAGGTTTTATATTTTATTAAGTATTTGTAATTTACTAATTTAAATTTTACAAAATATTAAGCAATACAAATAAAAAACGATTAGTATCATCGGAAAGCTGAAAGTCTCCTCTTCAAAGAGCTATCTTTTAATTTTTTTTACACTCTGAAAACAAGTAATATCGAATAATCTTCGAGCGGTGTGCGTAGACTTTCAAATTAACCTGTTTGGTAGGTTATGTGTTCTGCATGGTTTTCCAGTCATTGTCGATATTCGTCTGTGTTTTCTTTTATTATTTCTGTTGGTGTCTTTATTTTTGTTTGGCCAAGAAAAATTGTTACCTCTGTTACTAAGTTGTACAAAATGAACCCTTATTTATTCACTCATTTAAAATTAATCGAAATATATATAAAAAAGTGGAATATTCTGAATTAAATTTATATTTTTAGCGGACGGCTCGAGCAAACCATTACATTTGACTTTTTCAACTATGCAGGCATTCACAGACCCGTAAAACTATACACCACACCAAAGACTTACATAGATGATGTAACTGTAATAACTATTGCTGCTGCGACACATAGTGGTAAGATATTAATTCCTACGTTACGGTTCAATTAAATACGAACATAGCGATAATCGCCAAGCTATTAAAAGCGATACTTACATTGATGATTTCTTGATTCAAATATTTTTCTGCTGGAATGCTGTTTTGAGCTTTGTTATTAAATATAGGCATTTAAGTTATCACTATGTTTGGAAATTCCTGAAGCACGCTGCTTATATTTTTAAAATACATTTTCAATGATTTTTTAGCCATTATTCAGTATAATGTCACAATAGAGGGTGGTTATGATGTACTTTGTAGAGTAAGCTTAGTAGATAACTCAAAAACAACAGTAGCCAAAAGCGTTGAAACTCGTGAATGTTTGGGAACGCTTCACATTGAAAATCCTAAATTATGGTGGCCGTTCTTGATGCATCCAGAACCTGGGTATTTGTATTCATTGGAGGTGAGGTAAAAAATCTAGTCAACACTCAATCTGTAGGTCAAAGTGTCAATTCTATAACATCTTAATTGCTATTTAAAATGGTATAGCTATGTAACAAAAGCAACTGAAGAAAAATATTGATAAATAGCGCATCTCGATGAACACACATAAAACTGACTTAACCTGAACAATACACGACACGTTTCTCCTTACCGACTGTAAAAGTTAGAAATTAGAAAATATCACTATTTTAGTTTAATTAATCAAATTGCAACAAAAAAACTAACTGCCACTAATCTTCTACGACATTAATGAAATACTTTCGCATTACAAATTTGCAATATTTCACGAAAAAATATTTATTTTTGCAGCGGATTTCAAGATGTAGACAAATAGTCTCTTTTCTTCTTGCTTTTAAAAATCCCTCTTTGTCTCAATTAGGTATGCAAATGTTCGTCTCAGTTAGGTATGCGGTTCTATTGACAACACTATTTTTAATGTTGACAATGCCAAACAGCTCGTAATAAAATATATTTATATTTATTCCTGTAACTGCATAAATGTACAGTCTACTATAAGTTAAGGCTCTGGCGAAGCTAGACGATTCCGCGATCGTCGTGATTACAGCGATAACGTAAAAAGAAATACAAAGGGGTTATATACAGTTACAATTTGCAAAAAATCGTTTTTTTTTATTTCATTTTCGTAATGTATATATATTTAAGTACACGCACAGAAAATTTTAAGTCAATCCGACGATTATTCTGGAAGTTACACGAATATTTGTAAAGACATCAGAGCGCTTGAAAAAAGGAGGCCGGAGCGGCAGTGCTTACCTAGAACGCTCTCTCCTTAATTTACCTGCCTATTGTAAATGTCCCTTCTATTGTATTCAGGTACATAAAGGCCCTGGAATAGACGACTCGATGTAAGTTGAAAAAAATTTTTTTTACTCTATGTAAAGTGCTTTTTAAACTTTAAACGCATTTTTCTCAAAACCATGTTTTTATAGTCGGTGACCAAGATTTCTTGGAAACTGCTGAACCGATCAGTCTCAAATTTTAACACAAGCTTCTTAAGTATATTTTTTAGTAATTAATCGAAGGTTTTTCTCACCGATAAATATTTTTTTTTATAAGCAATTTAAAGCCAAAATTTTGGCCAAAAATCATTTTTTTTTTCTTGAGAAGACGCTATTTTCGCAAAAAATTTTATTTTGTTTATTTCTTCGATTAATAACTAGATTACACAGGGGAACAGCTGTTTTGGTGTTGAGGTTTTTTGAGCTGATTCTGTATCAATTTGATGTCCTGAATTCAAATAACCTATTCATTTGTACCTAGGAGCTCAAATTTTTAAGATATACAATTTTAGAGAAATATAAGTTACATTATTGTAACTCAAATCCGTAAGTGTAGTAAACAAAAGTAGATACGAAATTTTTATTTTAGTTATACAAAATACAATATTATGTCGTACTTACAAACAAAAAAAAAACATTGAAGAAATGAAATAGTCACTCAACACTTGGAAAGCTTCTTTTCCGCGACATTCTTGAATGTTTTTTTTAACAGTCCCTTTTTAAACTCCAGCAGTAATCTGCCATCATGTGCATGTCCCATCTTCCTTGGTAGCGGTCCTCCATAACTTTAATATCTTGGTGAAATCTTTCACCTTGTTCCTCACTCATGTCTCCTAAATTTTCTGGAAAACGGTCTAAGTGGCTGTGTAAATAGTGTATTTTAATACTCATATTGCACCCTAAGGATTTGAAACTATTAAACATCTTGTTAACCATTTCAACATAGTTTTGAGCTTTATGTTTGCCTAGAAAATTTTCTACAACTGCAACAAATGATGTCCAAGCTTCTCGTTCAACTTGATTCATTGAATTTATGAAGGCAGGATCCTTAATTAATTGTCTTATTTGTGGGCCGTCAAATATCCCTGCTTTGAGTTTTTCTGTGCTCAACTGATGCATTTTTACCCCTATATATGCAAAACAAGACCCATTCTTATCAAGAGCCTTTACAAATTGCTTCATTAAGCCCAACTTTATATGTAACGGAGGAAGTATGATTTTTTCTCTTTCAACCAAAGCGTCGTTAATGACATTCTTTTCCCCAACGTCCATGTTTTCTCTCTGAGGCCAATCTTTTCTAACCCAGTGGTGTGTTTTGTCCCTACTATCCCAGAGGCACAAGAAACACGGATATTTCGTGTAACCACTTGGCTGCCCAAGAAGAAAGTTTACCATTTTTAAGTCTACACAAATCATCCATTGATGTTCGTAATACTTTATCTTCTGCAAGACCAAAGCTATGGTATTATATTCTTCTTTCAGTTTCGTTGAGTGAGCTAGTGGTATTGAACCATATTTATTCCCATTATGTAGAAGGACACATTTTAAACTTCGCTTTGAACTGTCAATAAATAGGCGCCAATCATCTGGAATATATTCAGAAAGTCCCATTTCTTTCATGAGTCCCCTAATTTCGTGACAAAATACAAGACTGTCTTCTTGAGAAAAGAATGGTAGCAGATCTTTTTCTCTTGTACGGTAAAAGGTAATTTTGGTTCCTTGTTCCAGTAAATTGTTGTCGTTCAACCTAGAAACCAGTACTTCAGAAGCTTTTTTCGATAAATTGAGATCCCTGGTGAGATCATTTAATTCATTTTGATTGAAGCGTTGAGGAACTGATGACGTCCCCTCATAGTCACTGTTAGTTTCATTAGCATCAGAAGAGCGATCAGAGGGAAAATATTCGTCATCAGAGATATGTGGTAGCTGATGAAATGTTGGAATCGGTATTTCATCTGAGTGCGGGATAGGGCGTATTGCCGAGTCTAAATTGGGATAAGTCCACTTACTGCGGTTATTTCGATTGATTCCATTAGTATTTACTAAACAGAAATAACAATCATTGAAGTGGTTTTTTGGTTCTCTCCAAACCATTGGTACGCCGAATTTTAGACATTTTCTTTTCCCGGTAGTCCACTGCCGTAAATGCTCTGTACAAGTTTTACATACGAGATGCGGGGCCCACGTTTTGTCTTGATCACCAAGCTTAACTCCAAAGTATCCAAGATACGCTCGCTTTACAAAGTCAGTAATAGTTTGTCTGTTTTGTTGAAACATGTATTCTCCGCATATATAGCAAAACACATCAGGTTGATTTACACAACTTCTTCTTGAACTGGAACCTGAACTCATTTTAATTCTGTTCAGTAACACAAAAATACTCTTTTCTTAACATAAAATAACACGCCGAATTCGATCTACTCTCATTAGTAAGAACGCACAAACTGACGAGACTTACCCGAGTTAGGTGATTAAAAGGGTCAGTTCAGGTACCTGATAGGCAATGGTTCCACTATTTATAGATTTACCTGGAATTTACTCAATTACAGACTGACAATAAAACCATTGTACCTACATTAATGAATATATAATAATTTTAGAACTCTCATAAATGAATATACTGAATAAAAACCACATTGGTAGATAAGTTGATGTAACTAAAAAAGTAGAGCTGATAGAGAAAAACGGATTGCATGTATAGATTTAGCGTTCCAAATATAGTTAAAATCAGCTCTAAAATCCCAGGCACCAAAACAAAAATATTTTTTTGTTGCCCTATGTTATATATTACTTTAACGATATCCGTTTGGTTTTTTCATTTTGGATGATCCAGTCCAGAGATATCGTGGGCACCGCAAGACGCCTTTTTTGAGAGGAGCTCCTGGAGATCAGCTATAGCAGCCTTCAACATTATTATTTTTACAATTAAAAAATGCTGAAATACAGTTAAAAGTTACCAGAATATGTGTAAAAATTTTTACATTAATAAATTTAAAAGTTTTCTCAGGAAAAATTCTTGAAAAATCCCTTTTTTCAGCCCTCCTGACTGTATATAACCCCTTGGTATTTCCCTCGTGACAATCGGAGCCAAAAGTATAGTTCGATAATAAATACAAAAAGTTTAAAATAGTCAATGGCAGTGCATTTTATTTTTGTCGGAGACTGTATTCGATACATGGAAACTTTCATCTGCAGACACACTTTTAATGACAATAAATGTGGCTCTATAGAATCACGTTTGTATAGGTTATTTATTATACTTTGTGTATGTTTACTGTGTAAAAATATTTAAAAAAATATAATTTAAATGAAAAATGTCTTTTGATTATAATCAGTTGCGACATAAACGCAAATTTGCAAAAGAAAGCTCATCAATAAACCCCTGGGAAACATACAAGATCTTATATGGCAAGAAAAGATAAAATAAGAAAACAAAGAGCTTCAAGAACTAATTTGCCTGCAACGAAAAAAGTAGAAAATTACTGATTAGAAATAAAGAGGCTACGAGAAAAAATAAAGAAATTGTGGACTGCAGATGGACGTTTATCATGCTGGTGACATTATTAATCCTCAAGCGTTAACTAATATATTGAAAAATATTTCAATTGCATCCGAGGGTTGTGGCTTAGTGTATTTTGATTTAGAAATATCGGGATTTTTAAGTACAGTTGATATTTTGCAAATAGCGGCAAAATATCGGGATAAAACATTCGACGTTTATATTAGGACTACGTAAAGGAATAATTACCATCCTTTCAAAGTTACGGGCTGAGAACATATTAATGGCGACCTGTATTTATATGGAAAACTTATCAAAACAATCACTCTAAAGGACGCATTAATTTCATCCCAACAGTTTTTAAATTTTTCTCCCAAACCTTGTGTACTTCTCGCCCATAGTGCAAGTTTTGATCCTTCCCATTTAATTCAAGGTATAATTAATTTTGCAATGATCGAGGATTTTAAAAATATTGCTGGTGTTTTGGACATAGTAAGTCTTTTTAAAAAACACTTTCCTGACCGAAAGGGCCCGAAAATGTTTAAGCTCGGAAAGTTAGCGTGATTTATTGCAAATAGCACCAAACGAAAAATTCCACGAGACGATATATGACCGTAAAATCCTTGCGAATTTGGTAAATGAGTTTTTGAAGAGAGAAGATTTAATTACAAATTACGTATCGTATAAAGAGTGCGCCATGGAAAAACTAATATTGCCATCGTTAATGCCTTCAAAAATGTTATTTAAGATCTTATGATTAAAAGATTTGCATCTCAATGCTTAACTTTGAAAGATCTCAAAAGTTCTTATGATAAATTGGGTTCTACAGGAATAGTGCAGTTATTATCTAGTCGAAAAGATAATGGCAAACCACGTGTAACCAAAGATACGCGAGTAGTAAATAAAGTAATTAATTATTTTACAAATAGTTTATAGTACTTTATTTATTTATCATTAGTACCATTAATTATTAATTTAGTTTTACGGAGAAGATTTATAAAAGCGTTTTTTTAATATATTTTTAGTATTGTTATCAATTGATATGTAACAGTGTTGATAAATAAATATAATATTAATTTAAAATATTGAAAAATTATTGAACCTACAAACGTATTTATGTTAAATATAAATCTTTTAAATACTAAAGAAAAATTGATAAATATCAAGATACAAATTCAAATTTTTAATTAATAAATTTAATATTTTTATTTGATAATTATAGATGACGCCGATAAATATATTGTGTTTATTCAATAAATTATTTAACCTACAAATGAATTTCTGTTTAAAAGTTAACCATTTTAAACGCCGTTTGAATGTTGACAAGTAAAATATGACGACATACAACGTTGTCAAATTGTGATATTTGTTCCTCACTACGCGGTTATTCTTTTAAACAAATATCAACTTTAAATATTCATATCTTTTTAAGAAATCGATAAAAAAAAAATATTTTTATTTCAAAATATTTCTAATTTTTTTTTTATTAAATATCGGTTTTTTAAAAAATTCGTAAGAAAAGTTCTTAAGATATACATATTTTTTATACTTCATTGATCTATTGCATGTTAATTATGTGCATTTTAATTACACAGTGCAACACATAAAATGTAAACTAAATTCTGACTTCAGTTTCTGGAAGTGCCCACCCAAACTTGCAAAACCCTAGTTGGGTGGGCGAATTTTTTTTTTTTTGCCAACATCAATTTTTTTGCTCGAGCTTTGGTTTTGCACGGCTATATCTCGTAAATTATTGGGAATTTCTCAATGCAATCTTCAGACGAAATGTTCTTCACACTAAAATACACAATTTTTGTGAACATGTCGAGGCCAGGTTTTCACTCTTTCGGGGTGTTTTTAGTGCAGAAAGCCCGAAAAAATGCCATTTTTTTCACATTTTCGACCATAACTCAGAAACCGTGCATATTTTGGCATAACTGTCTTCGACAAAAATGTTCTCTGCATAAACGCGAGTAACTTTGCTGCATTGCAATAACCTACAATCGATCCTTATAGTTCTTTTGGCCGTTGTAAGGAATTTCAAACCAAAATTTCAGCTTTTTTTCAGGTTTTACGTTCAAGAAACTGGTTTTTAGCTCACTTTTGAATGTTTACTAACCATTAGCATCTATTTTTGGAAAAAAAATTGTTTGTAAACCTGCTATGGTACACACACACACACACGCTGGAATAAATACACACACATTTGAACGGAGAATCGCTTGTGTGTAGTATGGAATTGACGCGCACTATGCTAGTATTGGTACAGTATCATATATCTAACACGTGCGCATGATAAGTATGTTATATGTCACTGTACCAATACTAGCACAGTGCGCGTCAATTCCATACTACACACAAGCGATTCCCCGTTCAAATGTGTGTGTATTTAATCCAGCGTGTTAACAAACAAAAATTTTTTTTTTCAATTTCTTTTCCAAAAATAGATGCTAATGGTTAGTAAACATTCAAAAGTGAGCTAAAAACCAGTTTCTTGAACGTAAAACCTGAAAAAAGCTGAAATTCCTTACAACGGCCAAAAGAACTATAAGGATCGATTGTAGGTTATTGCAATGTTCAGCAAAGTTACTCGTGTTTATGCAGAGAACATTTTTGACGAAGACAGTTATACTAAAATATACACGGTTTGTGAGTTATGGTCGAACATGTGAAAAAATGGCATTTTTTCGGGCTTTCTGCACTAAAAACACCCCGAAAGAGTGAAAATCTGGACTCGACAAGTTCACAAAAATTATGTATTTTAGTGTGACGAACATTTCGTCTGAAGATTGCATTGAGAAATTCCCCATAATTTACGAGATATAGCCGTGCAAAACTAAAGCTCCAGCAAAAAAATTGATAATGGCAAAAAAAAAAATTCTAACTAAACTATCAAAGAGTTGATTGATTGGTCCGTTACTTTCTGGCAGTACATTTTAACAATAAAACTACTTAATTACTTTGTTAACTGTCACTAAATATATTTGTAAAGATTTTACAATTGCGTTATCGCGATTTCGTAGTACAACTACATTGTCAAACGCTTAACTAAGACTGAAACAGATTTTTGGTATTTTATGTTTTTATGATGAACAGATGTGGGTCTATTATATGTTAAACCAGTTGAAATAAAACAGAATTTGCTACGTCTAATTGACTATTCAGTAAATTTATATTATGGTCCTTTGAATGTCTGTAAATTTCAATGGATTCTAAGAAGTTGAGTTTTGACCCTTTAGGTGCCATATGGAGTATTTGTAAACAATTGATGTTGGGAAAGTATGGTCTGTTTCTAAGAAATGTTTAGCAAAGTGTGATTTTTCATTTTTTAACCTATAAGAGGCATTGTGTTCTGCGAATCTTGTTTTGAAATTCCGTCCCGTTTGGCCTACGTAACAGCTATTGCACTCTTGACAATTAAGTTTATAAACTCCTGATTTATTGTATTTATTAGTTTTATCTTTGGCATTAAAAAATATATTGGATAATTTTTGAGCGAGTTTTTAAAGCTATTCTTGTATTTTTTCTGTCGTGAGAACTTGGGATATTTTATCCGAGATGGGACCAAATTATGTCAGAGGTATGAATGTTTAATTTTAGATTTATTTCTTTTGCTGATCGTCCATGTTTCTGACCCGTATGTCATTATGCTTTGTATTATTGATTTGTATATGAGTGTTTTGTTTCTCTTTGTAATGTGCTTGTCCCACAGGATCGAATTTAATTGTCTTATGCATGTTCGCGTTTGTCCTAATCTAGCTTTAATCTCTTCTTCTGATGTTGCGTTTTTTTGAAATGATGGTTCCTAGATATTTAAATCTATCGGTTCCTCTGATTATTGTTTCGTTATCTACTTCTAGATTCTCCACGTTTCCCTCCTTTGTTGTTAGATATTCCGTTTTATCAAAGTTTATTGCTATTCCGGCTTTAGTGTATTCTTCTTTCAGTTTTCTTACCATATAACTGAGGTCTTCCTCATCTTGCGCTATGATTACTAGGTGGTCTGCGAAACTTAGAGTATATAAGTAATCTTCTCGTATTGGGACTCCCATCCCACTACATTTTTGCTTCCATTTTTTTAATGTTTGTTCGAGGTATATTTTGAATAGTGTTGGGGATGTAGAGCATCTTCCCTATTTTATGTCCTATCTTTATGTTCACTGTGTTGTTTTCGTAGAGAGCTTTTACTGCGAATATTAGTTCTTTGTCAATGCCTATTTCTTTCATTGCGTTCCATAATCTTTGTCTTGGTACTGAGTCATAGGCCTTTCTTATGTCTATGAAGGCTAGATGAACTTCTCTATTCTTTGCCAGTTTTTTTCCATTGTTTGTTTTATAGTGTATATGTGGTCTATACATGATTTTCCGGCCGTAAAGCCTGCTTGGTCTTCTCCAATTTTTCCTTTTATATTTTCCTCCATGATATTTTTAATAATTTTTCCATACAAACGTCCCATACTCGATATTATGCTTAGGCCTCTATAGTTTGTGCATTTTCTACGGTCTCCCTTTTTAAATATAGATACTATATAAGCTTTTGACCATTCCTCTGGTATTTTTTCTCCATTTATCGCTCTGTGGAACATGTTTCTCAGCATTCGATGTAATTTATTAGACCCGTACTTAATCATTTCATTTACCACACCCCCAGACCCTGCAGATTTATTATTTTTGAGTTTTTTTATTGTCTTGTTTACTTCTTCACAGCTTAGTTCTATCTCTTTTATTTCCTTATTCTGTTCTTCTTCAGGGTTCTCTTCTTGGAATTCTTGTCTATCTTCTGTTAGCAGCTTCTTATAATATTCTTCCCATTCGCTTTTTGGGATGTACTCTATATACGTCTTCTCTCTATTGTTAGTCCTTAATGCTTTAATTATTCTCCATGACTCTGTACTTCTAGTTCCTCCTATATACTGTTCTACATGTTCGCACGATTTTTCCCATCTCTCGTTCTTTTCTTTGTTTATCATCCTCCTCGTTTCTGCATTTTTCTCTTTATATTTCTGTAGATCTTCTTCTGATTTTGTATTCAGCCATTTTTCGTATAGACTTTTTTCTCCTTTATAGATTCTTTGGTTTTTTCACAGATTCTAATTTTATGTTTCTCATTCTCGTTGTCTTCTTTACGTAATGCTTCTAGGGACGCCTGTTTGATACATTCTTTTATGTGGCCATACATCTGTTGGAGGTCGTCGTAGTTAAATTCATTTAATTTTTGATCTAATCGTCCTCTATATCGGTCTCTTATCGTTTCGTCTTGCAGTAAGTGTATTTTGTATTTTATTTCCTTGTCTGCTTGTCTGCAAGGATACGATTCGTTTTTCGACTTTCGGAGTGATTTTGCCTACCGCCACGTTTGGCAAGTCGTCTCGTTAAAAGGATTTACCCATTTTTTCACAAACGATACCGACTTTTTAATATATTTAGCGGCCTCGGAACGTTTCATTTTACGCCCCTTTCGACGACAATAAAAAAGACTACCTCGCACCGACGCGCAAACAAGTGATCATTTTGGATTTTACGTGATTTTTTTGTTGAATCATTAGAATCGCATCTGAAATGAATTATCGAAGACACGTTCTTACTTGACGGACTGTAGTACTTTTTTTTAGAGAATAAAATTATATTTTAGGTAGAACTATTAGATACTTATGGCGATTTGGTAGATAAATATGTCCTACCAATAGGAATAAGGACTATAACATGGACCAACACCAGTCTTTATATAAATAACAAGCCAATTTACATGCATGGTTTTGGTAGACACGAAGACTCCGATATAAGAGGAAAAGGTATAACAGCGACATTATATTTATCGACATTTTGATAAGTTGCATGAGATATGATATGAGAGAAAACTGTTATTTTAGGTCTAGATTTGCCCCTTATAGTGAGAGACTACAACTTGATAAAATGGGTAGGAGCAAATGCGTACAGAACTTCACATTATCCTTATGCCGAAGAGATTATGGATTTAGCTGATCAAATGGGGATCATGATCATTGACGAATGTCCAGGTGTTAATACAGAGTAAGACTTTAGTTGGTACGAGACTGGGTTGATAAGTTTGGTAAATTTTTATTAAAAATCTATCCATTTCTTTTACCATTTCGTCGCAAACATATTCTTTATTGATATTAAATTGTTTGAGTATGCGCCAAATCAGATTTTTTTATACTTCTCTTCGAAACATATGTCATTTGCTAACATAAGTTCTTGTATTTTAGATTTTATGCCGGCTTAACTTGGTATTTTCTTTATTTGCGACTGTGAAAACTAGTATGGTCAAAGACGATAACACATTCTGGAACATTTTATTTTTAAAAGGCAGTCTCCAAACCAGCCTTCAAAAAGCTTGGCTTTAGTATCTTGATGATACTCTAAATTCGAATCTTTAATATTTTTAACTGATTTAGTCACTCAATTCGCGATCCATCCCGTCTTCCAGACAGCGTGTTTTATTTTGATCCTTTTCCCTTTATTTGGAGAAGCGTTAATTTGATATTTGTCACTTGAATCACGCCATCCTTTTATTTATAGTATCGTGGACGTCCAACGAGATTTCGTCCAGGTAAATGATGGATCGAATTTCGAATCTATATCTGTTGATAGATCGTAAATATTCAAACCTTAATTTTCTTAATCGTTGGGATTCCTTCTTTTTCTTCCACTTTTGTTAGGCGAATCGCCTGTAAAATCTGGTTACTCTTCTTGTGATGTTGATTGCCAACTGTCTCGCCATCTCTTGGAGGATCTTCCCGGTGGTCTGGTAGCTGATTTTCGGTTGTAAGCTAATTTTGCCATCCTAGTACCCAGCATATGAGTAACATGTTCATTCCAGCCACGTCTTCCGGCTTTCACCCATCGTATCACGTTCTCAAACTTTGCATTTCTCTCTTATGTAGGTGTTTCTTTATCTATCTCACATTGTGTATCGTGGGTTGTTCTAAGACTCTTCATTTCTGCTGTTGTCATGTGCATTTTAGTCACTGTATTGTCTGTTCTGGCTTCAGCACCATAAGTTATCCTAGGTCTGAGGCAGGTTTTGTATGTTCTGGACTTACAGTCGATGGTTATATGTTTGTTTCTCCAGATTACTTGTTGATTTCTTTTCTAGCTTCATTTTTAAGGTTTCCACTGCTAGATATCCTTGTAATTTCATTATAGTTTTTCTTTCTAAAGAATCCAATGTAAAAACACTGTTTTCTTCAAACCTTTGATACACTTTTCTTTTTCACTGTCAACCAAACACTTTGTGTTACTCACATCCTGTCGAACTTTTCTCTCCAAATATTGATTTTGAACTCTATCGCGTACTGTACTTATTTGTTTCACAGCACTTACATTATCACAGTCCGTTTTCATTAGTTAAGTCCAGACGAGGTCTGTAAGTAGGTATTCTTATCCAATTCTCCCAAGTCACACTTCGATTAAACTGAGCTCAGATTTTCGGAACCCCTTTTATAAATTCTCTAGTCATTATTTTTATTTTAACCGATTATGCTTCAGGATTAGGCAATTCCTGCCTGTTCTTAATCCTTTGCCGTTGCGTACAGGCCTGCCCCTAGCAGGTAGTAAAAACAAAAGTGATTAACAGTTTATGTTAGAACGAACTCCATATTATTCTGAGTTTGTTTTCAAAAAAACCACTAAATGTTGCTTTTTAATAGTGTTATTGTTATAATTTTTGTGATGTTCTTTGTTATTGTTATCATTATTATTAAGAACTGTAAATATATTTTTTTTTAGAATATTTTCTGACAACTTATTAGCGAAACACAAAATTTCTTTGACAGAACTTATAAAAAGGGACAAAAATAGACCTGCCGTTATAATATGGTCTGCAGCAAATGAACCCAGGACACAGTATGCGGCGGCAAAAGAATATTTCAGGTACATACATTTAATAAATATCAGTCAAATAAATCATACTTTTATCACTGAAAATCATCATTCTTCATATTCCAGCACGCGTGATGTCAAAATCACCAAATATCGTTGTAATTTTATTGTCAGCTTCAGATGTTATCAGTTTATCTAGTCTCTCGTTTTCTGTATACAGCGTTTCCAAAACTGTCCTCACTACAATTCTCAAAATTCTTGACACAGTTCAGCACATCTGGATTCTGTTTATTCATTCTTTTATAGCATACTACATCTCAAGGGTTTCTATATGCCATTTTTCTTCTTTTCCCAGTACACAAGCTTCATATCTATAACGCTAACGGTAACGATCAACACGAATACTTTTAAGAAATAGTACAGGGGGTGAAAAGTCCCGGGACAGTTGAAGAAAAAACAATGTTTTTGCCAAAATCGATTTTATTCTTCAACATAATTTCCTTCCTCTTCCTCAATTTCTCTAAAATAGGCGTCAGTTTCCCATTCGCCTTCTTTATTCGGGCGGCAGATGAGGAGGCAATTCATAGCCCAATTGGTCCAACTCGTCTTCCTCTAGCCATTGTCTATCCTTTGGATATATTCCTCTATCATGTGCTTCCGTATGTCCCGGTTTTGAGCAATTTGATACCAATGGAGTCCAGCCGATCTTTTAATATCGTCATACCAACGTTGTTGAAGTCTGCCAGTACTTCTTTTTCCGCCCATGATCTCCATCTGGTCACGTTTCCGCTCCGCATTTAAAATCCACTCTCAATTTAATGAATCTAACATTTCCAAACAATTCGATCCCTGATCGCATCAACGAATTCCTCATTCTTCACAAGCTTTCTTCTCCGTTATTCAACTATCCATACTGGCATTCTTTTCCTCCCTGGCTCTCACCTGGACCGCAAGTTGACCTCACCCTTCACTCACCCAATATAAAAAACCTCAACCCCGCTGAACTAAAACAAAAATTTCTGGTAATACTACATTCCAATTATTTTAATACTTCCATCATCTACACTGATGGCTCCAAGACTGCGAATGGAGTGGGAGCTGCCTTGATTCACAAAAATGCCTCAAAATCATTCAAGCTCTTACAGTATAGTATAACTCCAGCTATACAGCAGAACTCCTTGCAATTAAAGAGGCCACTAGACTTACCATCAAAGATCCCTATGGAAATAACGTTTTGATAGTCACTGAGTCTCTGAGTGCTCTTAAGTCCATGTCTTCTGCAAACTCAAATCAAGCATACCTAAGGCAGCTCGCTGATCTTTTATACATCGCCAAAATCAGAAATAAGAAAATAGCATACTTATGGATCCCATGACACAAGGGTATAAAGGGTAATGAACTGGTTGATAAAGAAGTTAAAAAAGCAATAACAGATGGCTCACCAGTAAACGATGAAAACCATCCCAAAGACTTTCAAAATCTTTTAGTCACCATCAACAAAGACTTATTTCAACTGGAATGGGATCTGGAAGATAGCTACAACAAGTTTTGTTTTTTTTTGATTTTATATATTATATTATTATAATTTTTTTTTTTTTGTTTATTATATTTTATTTTTATTTTTTATTTTTTTTATTATTTTTGATTTTATTTTTGTATTATTTTATTATTTTTTTTTATTGATTTTTTTTTTTTTTTTTTTTTATTTAAATTTTTATTTTTAATTATTATTTGTTTTAATTTATTTTTTTATTTTTTTATAAACTCTGGGAAATTAAGTCCACAGTTTATCCTCCACTACATAATCCAAACTTGTCCAGATCTGACAACGTCACTTTGAGAAGACTAGCTGCAGGACACACATATACCACACAGTCTTGCCTACTAAAAAACGAACCCATCACACTCTGCCCTCCATGCAACTCCTCTCTATCAATCAAACACATTTTCGAGGCAGAACATCTCACTAATATCACAACAATTCATGTCAAGTAATCAACACTTACCAATCGAACAAAGACAAAAAGTTGAACATCAGGATATAGATAATTAAATCCAAAACATTTTCTGGCGCCAAATGACCAAAGAAATCGACGCGCCCTAGCTTTCTAAATTCATCATCATCATCATCATCATCTTTTCCGCTAAAGTTATCAGTATTTCTGGCTACATGACCAGCCCAGTTCCACTTAAGGGAAGATATCCTTTTAAATATGTCGTGGACCCCTGGTTTTTTTCTGACCCAATCGTTTGCTTTGCAGTCCCTATACCTAGGATTTTCCTTTCAATTGCTCTCTGGTGCAACAACTTTCCTTGTCAGAACCCAACTTACGCTACCATATGTTATTACTGATAGAATGCATTCGTAATATACTTTACCGTTAAGTTTTAAAGACAGTTTGTACTGAAAGACTTGCTTCATTTTACCGTAAGCGGCCCATCCCAGGCGTATCCTTTGATTGATTTCCAGTTCTTGATTCACTTTTTCGATTGTAATTTCCTTCCCCAAATATACACATGAGACCACCCTTTCCACTTGTTGTCCGTGTATAGATATTATGTCATTAATAGTTGTTTGTTCGTTGGTCATGTGTGATGTTCATCTCTAAATCGACCTTTTTTGCTTCCGTTTGTAATTCTTGGAGCCTTTTTTTTTAGATTTGTTTTCATTTTCGGCAAAAAGTGCGATATCATCAGTAAATCTTAAGTTGTTGGCTTAAGTGAAGGCTCTAGAAGATATCTTCTAATATCAGGGTAAATATCTGGGGTGATATGTTCCACTTCTTTGGTACACTCGTGTAATCTCACTTTCAGTTTTGATTGTTCATTGATTTTTATCTGTATGTTAATATACCTTTGATCGACTCTTGCGTTTTTCATCGCTTTCTCAATCACCCAGTATTCCACTGTGTCAAAAGCTTTTCGGAAGTCGACGAGTGCCATCCAGGCTTTGTTATTTTATTTAGTTACCGTTCGATTAGGTATTTATTGAAGAGTTTTTTAAGCTTTTTGATTAATTGCGATTCTCCCTCTTTCAGCATTTACGGCAGGATATCGCCTTCTCCTGCTGTTTTTCCATTTTTAATTTGGTTAGTGATTTTTTCAATTTTTCAACTTCAATGTCTGGTAGATCTTCGAAGCCGATATTAAGTATCCTTAGGTTGTCCTCTCTTGATCTTCTCAGAGTTTCGTCATCGGCTTTCGACTCGTACAGATCTGCATAGAATGTTTCTGTCACTTTTGCGGTTTTTCTTCTATAGTGTTTCCTGTGTGAGTTCTACTTTCTTGATATCTTCAAACCCCTATTATGTTCTATCAGTTCTTCTATCCATTTCTCCTGGTATTCTCTATTATCCTGTTTTTCCTGACCTTATTAGTTCTCTCCGTTTCTACAGTAGTTGTTTTGTTTTTTGTGTCTATTTATCCTTCCGTTATACCTTTAATGTCATGTGGTTTGCTGCCGTTTCTTTTATCAATTTTGTCAATCTTCCATTCATTTCACCTATATTCTCATGAAGCCGTGATTATCCCTTTGTTAATTTTTGTGTTAGCTGTCCCTTATAGTTTTTTTTGTGTTCCTTCAGTAAGCTCGCATCTAATGGATTTTCTTTGTTACTAAATCTCCTGGCTCTTTCTAGTTTTCCATTCATTTTGCACCTTACTAGTCTGTGATTACTGACAGTTGCGGGATCTAAGGACATCGACATCCTGGATTATGTGCTTGTGGTATGTTAGGATGTAGTCTATTTCGTTCTTAATTTTACCGTCAGGGCTCATCCAGATCCACTTTTTGTTCGGTCTTTTTTAAAAAAAGACTTGTTCTTTTTCTAAGAAAAAAAAATCTGATACACTATCTTGGTGAAACCACACAACTTCTCAAGCCTTTCTTGGGTTCTTGCTGTATTTTTTCCCCTCAAAAAGGAACGTTTAATCAACACACGAAATTCTTTTTGTTCCATCGTTTTGCAAAAATCAAGTGTAGCGTCACGCAGACAGCTGTAACTCGTAAACTAATAGGCAAAATGTCATGAAAATTTTACAAGAATCTTCTGAGAGTTGACACTAACTGAAAATCACATGGATTTTTTAGTAGCGCTGCCATCTCTCTGAAAGTTTCGGGACTTTTCTCTCCCTGTATTAACTTATTTTGTTTATAGGAAAGTTATACAGCATATTAAAAACTTTGGATAGTACTAGACCAACAACTATTGTCGAGGCTCAAAGTGTAAATGTTGTCAATTCAGTAAGTACTTATTTATCATCATAAAAAGCGCACTTATTTCTAGAACGTTCCGGTTTATATATAGTTCCCTTTCTGGAGTTATTCTTCGATAATTCTGTTGGCCATAAGGTCATTGAGGGTTCTACGGAGAGAACCATGTCATATTTATTAACAGTTTACTAAAAATACAAGGTTTATTTATTTATTTTTTTGTAGTCTGAATTTGTTGACATAGTAAGCTTCAATCGATACAACGCCTGGTACTCAAATGAAGGTAATCTTGACGTAGTGATAGAGAGAGTTGTCAATGAAGCAACAGCTTGGCACAATAAATTTAATAAACCAGTAATGATGCAAGAATATGGCGGGGACACCTTGGAAGGGACTACATTTTGTAAGGATTTTAGTCAATGTCTCATCATAAATGCGAGTTTCTTCTTGGAGTTCCATGGCATTTCTCTGATTTTATACAATATTTTTATCCATATCCATTTCCGTTCACGCTCAAATTAATTTCATCAATATATACGTTAAACCGATATGAGATAGATACGTAGATTGAGACGTTGTGAATTAAATCAAATAAAGAAAATGGAAATCCAAGTAGAATGATAATCTTCAGTTAAACATGTTTATTTATATACTCATTTGCAGGCACCTGATTTTATTTGGTCTGAAGAATACCAAGTCCAGCTGATGTCAAAACATTTCCAAGCGTTTGACTTTCTTCGATCTAAAGGATTTTTTATTGGAGAGTTCATATGGAATTTTGCCGATTTTAAGACAAAACAAGGTAAATAAATTGTCGGATAACCTAGAAATTGATTTTGACATATCATGCATGCGGTTGTAAAAATTTAATTTGTTAAATTTGTTCTTTAAACAACTGCAAATTGAATCATGTTCTGGGTTTCACTCGAAAATGAGATCGCACTCTTCAAATGTATAAAACACCACTAAGTAGATTAAAAAAAAAAGTTGGCAATCTACTTTTATATTAAAGAAGTTATTAATATTTTTCTAATGATGCGCGGCCTCTAACGCTGACACTCTCGAAAAACTCATTAATTTTTAACGAAGGAATCATAAAAGTAATATCAAGACCTTTTGCATTTATTTTTTGATGAACAATTAAGTAAAAATTATACAATACATATTAAATTATTTCAAACATTAACTGTTACTGCTTTTTCAGAACTAGAAGATATTTTGTAGATGAACTGGTTATTTTCTTTCGGTATAAACTCATGGAATTGGCGAGTTTTAGATATAGCTTTACAAGTTCGATGTTTTGATTGATAAACGTTTTCGTGAGCGTGACATTCTTCATTTGTACAAAAACCGACGCTTACATTTTTAAAATAGCTGCTGAATTAGACAAGCGCTTGGGAGATATTATTTTTTATTTCCACTAAAATAATGCCTCTCGTCGCAGTTTTAACGCATCCATCGCTAGCCCCTTTTCCATGGGAACTGACGTTGGTTGGTATGGAGGGAAATTTGAATAAACTAATGTCGAATCATGAAAAATGTGGTTCATCCACAGAATATCGAAAAAAGTTCAAAGAGTAAAAAGTTTTTAGAATTTAATTTAAATCTTGCTTGCAAAGTTTTAAGCATTTACAAAAAAAAATAAAGCTGCATTTTTTAAAAATATTTCTTGAATTATTTTTGTCAGTTGTGAAAAAAACGCAAGAATATTTGTAATTATGATTAAAGCAAAAAAAATTTCGCAAGATAAAGATATATTTAAAACAATGGCTATTTAATTTTTTTGTGTAGATGCTCAAAATTGTAAATAGGGTTTAAATCAAATTCTTTTCTTCAACATTTTGCCAAATAATCCGACTTCTCATGATTCCATATTAGTTTATTCAAATCTCCTAGCGAACTAACGACGTGACATATGTCAGAGCTCGAACAATAAAAAATTTTATGTTGCGAAATCTGTGACGATATATATATATATATATATATATATATATATATATATATATATATATATATATATATATATATATATATATATATATATACATTAGGGTGACCGCAAAAAATCGATGTCGGAATTTTGTTCGTCTGGACCCCACAAAACGATTCCCCTTTCCAGATATTGAGATAGCCGAAATTTGAGCTCGATTAAACGACGTTAACCCGTGCCGCTCGTCGCTCAAAGTTTGAAAAAATCCAAATTTTTGGCCAAAAAGCTGACATATGGAGCCATAAACTCCAGAACGGTAAATAATAGGAACACGCTTAATATCTCAAAAGAAAGCTAATGTTGTTCTTCAAAATTTATATTCTATACATAATTGTTGTTATTTTAAGTCAAACCGAGTTACAACAGCCTTTAGCCCCAAAAACGTGACCTGGTACCAGTAGGAGCCAGTTTGGGAGTATTCTAAGAATTTTACGGGTTTTTACATAATGTGTCTCCGAATTAACATTTTTTTTGTTAAAAAGTATTTTGGAACTCATTTTTCAAACATAAAGAGCCTTTTGTTCAAATTTAATCCTTTATTTTATGGGGATTACTTGACTAGTTTACCAAAGAAAGACCCGTTTGACAGGTAAAAAGGAGGGTGAATCTAATTTCTATTTTAGGGATGGTGATTTCACTTCAGCGTACAACCGACCTTTTATTTATTCAGTTTAGTTTTTAAAGTGCCTTTGAGCTGGTTAGATCGAACAATTATCTAGTGAAGATATTTTAACGTTTTTTTTTTTTTTAATTTTCCAAGTGTGTGTGTTATTGTTTTTATAACTATTATAGTATTATTTTAAAAGACATTGAAAACATTTTATTAAAATTAAACTTTGCAATATATTTTGTTTCATTTTCCAAGTTAACTGTTATTTACCTTATGGCTCCATATGTCAGCTTTATGGCCAAAAATTTGGATTTTTTCAAACTTTGAGCGACGAGCGGCACGGGTTAACGTCGTTTAATCGAGCTCAAATTTCGGCTATCTCAATATCTGGAAAGGGGAATCGTTTTGTGGGGTCCAGACGAACAAGATTCCGACATTTTTTTCCCCCTCTATGAGATCCGGTCACTCTATATACATACATATATATATATATATATATATATATATATATATATATATATATATATATATATATAACAAATAAAGAAAGAAACCAAAGGTTGCCGTATCTAATAAAAATTCTTAAATATGAAATTATTTGGGAAACTCGGCAAAGGGCGCAACAGGTGTTCACACCATGTTCATTCAGCCAATATTTCGGTCCTAGGTTGGGACCTTCATTAGGGCACAAACTAAAAAAGAGAACGAAGCGACAAATGAAGTAGTGTGGGTATATAAACAAAAGTATAAGTTATTTTCTTTTAATATATTGTTGTAGAAAAAAAATATGTAGTAATAAAAACTGAAAAGACCACTCACATGAGGGGTGTGATATTAATCTAACAAAAATGGCCGTAAACACCAATTACATAAATATGACTAACAATTAAGTAAATCTTTCACTACACACTAACATATTAATTCAGTAAAAAAGCATTTACAAAAGGAATACCATTAAAAACTTTGGATGCTAAAATCAATTCAAATTAATTCAATTTTAATTAACCACCTGTGACCTGCAATTTGTATGACATATTTGACACAACGCTGACAGAAAACAGCCATTTGACAGAAGCAAGGGATAATTTAACCTACAGGGCCAAAGCCTATCGCAGACAACCAGGACAAGACCGGTTTTAGTACAAAATATAAATATATATCATCAAATTGAAAAATCGGTAAAATGGAAAAAGTACACATGGAACACGTTTAAGTCCGGTATGGAAATTAGGATAATATAACGAACGGAAATTTAGAATAAAGAAAAACAATTTAGAGAAGGACCAAATGATGAACAAAACATTCCAACCGTTGATAATTAGCGACCATAATTAGTGAAAACATCAGAATCAAAATAGGCCAACCGATAATTAGTAAAGTGGCGGGAGGGGACATTAAATGGTGAAAAGTAGAGACTAAAAAGAAGAAAAGGAAAGTATTATGCAACAAATGACAACCCAGAGGTATCGTGTTGAGGTGAGTAGTTACTTTTGTTTATATGCCCGTACTACTTCAATTGTCGCTTCGTTCTCTTTTTTAGTTTGTGCCCTGATGAAGGTCCCAACCTAGGACCGAAATGCGCATTGCCGAGTTTCCCAATTAATTTTATATTTAAGAATATATATATATATATATATATATATATATATATATATATATATATATATATATATATATATATATATATATATATACAGTCCCTGGCCAAATTATTAGACGCACTGTATTTTTTTTAGTAATTTTATGTTTCTTAAGAGTTTTTATGCAATAATGGTATATTTAAACTACAATATTATTGATTTTTATTTAAAAGAATTGTTGTAGACTACATATTTGTATTTATTTTTAACATATGGCAACACTGTGTTGACAAAGTAATACATGAACGTAAACAAGTACAAACCTGTATCAGTCGCGATCGGAATTGAGCCAGGTACGGACGTGTTTCTGTGGCTTTATGGACTGTGATTGTTTGTGTAACAGTTTTATACTACTCAGTTATTAGTTTATTTTGTATGCAGTGTTTTAAAAAAGTAATTGGACTATTTTCATTATGGGTAGAAAAGGCGATCTTTCACCACGTAAAAAAGCTGAAGTGAAGGCCCTTGTGATTGCGAAAACATTTACAAAACCGAGAAATATCACAAAGATTGGAGGTTTCTGAAGCTAGTGTACGACGCATAAAAAAGAAAATTGAGTCAGGGAAGGAATTAAGCCCGAAAAGAAAGAAAAGATGCGGTAGAAAACCAATTTTCACTCCATGGTCAGAGAGATGTTTGAAGAAAATTTGTGTAGAAAACAGATTTGCTACAACAAAGGTAATAAAATCACAACTCCAGGATGCTAGCGTAAATGCTTCTGAGCGCACTGTTCGAAGAAAATTGAAAGAATTAGATTTTAAGGCCTGTCGCCCCGCCAGGAAGCCCAAGTTAACAGCTGCAATGAAAGCAAAGCGCCTGAAGTGGGCCAACAATGGCAAGACAAAGATGTAGACTTCTGGAGATCGGTAAGATACAGCAATTTAATCAATAATTGATACATTATTATCATTTTCAGTTAAATAAAGCAAATAAACATGGAAGTTTATATATTTTTCCTATTTTTGACAGGTCTGCCTCAGTGACGAAAGCACATTCGAAATTTTGCAGAATAAAGCTCAGTATGTGCATGTCATGGAGAAAAGTTTCATCCTGATTGTGTTGTCCCGACGGTTAAACATCCCACCAAAGTGATGATTTGGTCAGTCATCAGCGGCAAGGGCATTGGACGTCTGTACGTCGTCAAAGGAATAATGAGGCAAGATCAGTACAAAGAAGTATTACAAAATCGGTTGATTCCGCAGCTCAGAGAATGGTTTCCAAATGGGGAACCATTCACTTTCATGCAAGATGGAGCTCCCTGCCACACTGCTCGGTCTGTTAAAGCTTTTTTGGCCCTGATATGAACCCCATTGAAAATGTGTGGGAGCTGATGAAAAGAGAAGTGGCTAAAGATGTGATTACCAACAAAACCCAGCTCCTAGAAAAGATTATTCATGTGTGGAATCATCATCCTCAAATGCAGGAGACAGTACAATCTTGCATTGATAGCATGCCGCGCAGAATTAAAGCTTTGATAGCGGCTAAAGGTGGCTCAACTAAATATTGACTTTTACTAACATTAATTTCACTTTTCTTTAAAACTTAATAAACTTATGCTTTTCTAAATTAATGCTGTTTTATTTATGTCAAATAAATAGGTAATTGATTGGATAATATAAAAATAAAAAACAAATCAATTTAAAATAATAAAACGGTACAATATCACTAGGTAATTAATATTTTACATGAAATCTTGCAGTGCGTCTAATAATTTGGACAGGGACTGTATATATATATATATATATATATATATATATATATATATATATATATATATATATATATATATATATATATATATATATATATATATATATTATATATATATATATATATATATATATATATATATATATATATTTATATTATATATATATATATATATATATATATATATATATATATATATATATACATAAATAGATATATAATCAGTTTTGAAAGCAGAAATGAAACGAGATGAATTAATGAGTCGAAATACATTTATTCTTCAGAAGATTCCTTTGAGCTCAATACATTTTTTCCAGCGATTATCCATTTAATTTATCCTATCTCTGTAGCGGTTTTCTGAATGACCTTCAAAATACCCATCTACAGATTCTATGACCTCATCATTTGTTGAAAAAAACGCTTTTCACGTAGAAATCTTTTGAGGTTTGGGAACAGATGGAAGTCAGACGGATATTCCAACAAGTCATACTTTAATCCGACTAGTTTTGCCGTTGCCAAAGCACCTTTGTGAGCAGGTGCATTGTCATGATAAAAGTTGATTTTTTCTTCTGCAAACCGGACCTTTTCTCATCCAGCTAGTCCAAAAGGTTGTAGTAATACTCTCCTGTGATTGTTTTATCGGTTTCAATTAAAAAAATTACTTTTGCGTCCCAAAAAACTGATGCCATATTTTTTTTGTACGACTTTGACCACTTTGACTGCTTTGGAGCTGAACTACCGGGCTCAGTCCATTGTGTGATTTGTTGTCGCAGTTCAGGATCATACTGGTAAACCCAAGTCTCATCCATAGTTACAAATCGAAGCATAATATCAGTTTTATTCTTTGTGAAACGAGCCAAATGTTTAGAAAGTTTCTCTCGAGTGTGTTTTTGTTAAGAAGCTGCACCCATCTTGTAAATAGCTTTAGTCGGCAAATTTTGACGAAAAGCTCTCAATAAATGTTAACAGGCTGTATTCTGGCCTACATATAGTTTTTTGGACGTAGAATACGATAAAAAGAGTTTGCTGCTCTAAAGTGTACGCTAAGCCTACAAAATCGACAATAAAATGAAAAATTCGGTTTTTCGCAAGCATCTCTAAAAATAAATAACCGGTTAAGTGCAAGTTAAACTTGCGCAATTAGTGTTCCGTACGTTGATTGCTTTTAAAATAAAAAAAAATTGTTACAGAGGTATAAAATGATCAGTGACTTCACAAATACACCCCAAATGAGTTTTCAACAAAGTTTGTTTCCAATCTTCACTGAAATCTGATGACCTTGAAATTTTTGTTTTTTTTATATACCATGTAAATTATTAAAGGTAATGCACTCGTGATAATTTTCGTTCAATCTACACCCCGTGGAGAATATTCCAGAATTTTTTCGAAATTTTTTGATAAGTACTTTTCGAGATAAGGCCCGGGACAGCGATTTTTCGCGAATTTTTAAAAATAATACAAAGAAAAGTGCGCGCAAGTATAATATTATATATATATTTTTTACTCGTGTTTTCACAAGCTTTCATTTGACACCATACTCGATGACCTAGTAAAAAATTTTTTTTTTCACTTCCGACTTCACCCCCCCAAAACTAACCCCTTAAGTCAAAATTTAATTCTCAAAACTACATGGCTCTAATGAGGCCATCAATTCCTATATTATTACCAAATTTCACTTTTCTATGTCAAATAGTTTCGGAGAAAATCGGGTGTGACAGACAGACAGACAGACAGACACCGAAGTGATCTTATAAGTGTTCCGTACGGAACACTAAAAAGATATCGGAAAACTAATAGCATCATGTGAACGCACGGGAAACTTTACAAAAAAATGGTATATAAATTATTTTTTTTTAGTATTACCGTAATTTAAAAAAATTATTTAAAATAAAATGGCTCTCTTACCTCGTCAGTTGTAGTGGGAATCATGCTTCCAACCTAATTTATGATTAGATTAACGTTTCTGTATACCGTCAAATAATTTGAAATTGGCTATTAAGGGGTTTCTCGGAGTGCTGATTAAGAATCCGATGACAGATTTGGAAAATTCAAAATGGTGGCTCCACCATGACGGCCAGAGATAACCTAATTCATTTAATTTCTTCGAGTAATTTAGAATTTGTGTGTTTTCAATAACTGTTTTCTTTGTATCTGGATGTTTAAATGAAATATAAATACTTTATACTCAAAGCTTAGACTTTTATCTTTCATTTCCCACCTTTAAATATTTTTTTTATTATTTCAAGTTTACCAGGTGTACAAGTATGAAATGCGGATTTTTTTTCTAAAAAAACATGTTAAATTCGGAAGAATGATAAAAAGTGCTTTATTCAAAGTATGCTCCATCGCTTGTTATACATTTTTCCCATCTTTCGGGTAGTTTGTGAATACTACGCCAGTAAAAATCTTCCCCTTTTGCTGCGAACCATTCATCGATTCATTTTTTCACATCTTGGTACGAATCAAAGCGTTGCTCAGCAAGTGCATGACTCATCGATGTGAGGGAGCATTGTCATGAAGAAAAATGACTATGTGTTGCCTCTTTCGGTATTCCGGCCTTTTTTCACGCACCGAACGGTTCAAATAGGTCAATTGTTGTTGGTAACGTTTAGTATTAACCGTTTTCCCCCCCAGGTTTTAACAGCTCATAATAGACCACGCCCCTCCGGTCCCACCAAACACAGAGCATCGTCTTTCTGCCGAAGCGATTTGGTCTTGCGGTCGATGTGTATGGTGCGCCTGGGTCCACATAAATTTCGACATATTGAACACAACAACACAACACTATGCACACACTGTTCCAATTTATCACTCGTGCGCGTCTGACACTTGTTTGATGACACAACAAAATGGCGCAGTGTCAAATCTTTATAGCACAAACTGCATTGGTGCACCATCTGTTGTCTGAAATCCGTATTTCATACTTGTACACCTGGTAAATTGTATGATTAATAATAAGCAAACAATACGTTTATCATGAACACTTTTTTAAGAGCAAAAAATGGAAAAGCTTTTTTAGGTTTTTAATGATTTTCTAATACCAAGTATACTTATAACTCTAACTAAGAAAAAATGTTACCATTTCGTACTGCTTTGAACGTAAAATTGCCGGCGGCGCACTACAGCAAGCAACTCAATTTTTAAATAACACAAACAATATAACATTGAAACCTAGAGTATAATAATGATATCGAATCTTTTTTTTTCAATACTACGTTTTAATTAAATATTTGTAACATACTGTATGCCCGTTAGAGTCAAGCAGACAAAAATTTCGTTTTAAGTTTTACAAATTATAAAGCAAAAAAATAAAAAACAGTTAGTATCATCGGAAAGCTGAAAGTCTCCTCTTCAAAAAGCTATCTATTAATTTTTTTTTACACTTTGAAAACAATATCGATTAATCTTCGAGCGGTGCTCGTAGACTTCAAATTAACCTGTTTGGCGCACTAGAATTTTTGAATTATCTATCCCAATTGTTAATGTTCTCACGCTAATAAAAAATCTATAGACTCTTTTTCTTTGTAAAATTTCCCGCTCTTTCATGCAGTGCTATTAATTTTTGGATATCTTTTTTTTTCGAAATATTATCTAAAAACCGAATTTTTGATTTTATTTTGGATTTTGTGGGCTTAGCATACATCAAACTTTAGCAAACGTTTTTTATGGTATTCTACGTCCAATAAACCAACTGCGTGCCAAAATGCAGCCTGTGATCATTTAATGAGAGCTCAAAACCCCTGGCAACTGGGCTAACAAACAAATGTAGAAATGATATTGGAGGTCACAACTGACATCTTAAATATTTTGCTTTGCAGATTATACGAGAGTTGGTGGGAATAAGAAAGGCATCTTCACAAGAAACAGACAACCAAAATCTAGCGCTCATCATTTAAGAAGAAGGTACTGGAATTTAGCGAAAGAATATTATAAGGCTCCTGTACCAAATGATCTCTATGCCTATGTAATTAAAGATGAACATATTGTTCATCAAGAACTGTGATACTATTGGAAATAAGTCTTAATTTAATTAGAAAAAATTTTAACATATTGTTTGATGTGTTGAAGGTTTTTATATAATAAAAGTGATTTAATTAATAGTAAAGAGATTTTACAACGCTATTTTCAACATGCCTTCATCGTTATCGCATCGCAATATAAACGCGAAAGAATTATACATACAAAAGATTTAGCATCTCTTAGAATAAGCACTTCCTTACAGTCGATCAAGTAAGAACCTATCGTGCGTTGTTCATTAAAAAATCTATTTAATAAAAAGCTTTTTTACATCATTTAACAGTAAAGGATTGCCATTGAAATGCTAATGATTCAGTAGTTCATCCAGTCCTTATCAGCGTCGATGACAGCTGGCATCTTCGGGGCATACTGTCGACGGGATTTTTCGCTTATTCTTGGGGCAAAGATTTCTAAATTGTCCGGATTTGCCGTGACAGCTGCTTCACTGTGTATACTCTTTTTACTATGAAGCTTCTGCTTGATGTATGACCACACGTTCTCAATTGGGTTTGCATCTGGCAACTGGGATGGCCAATCTAGTGTTACGATGCCAGATTCCCCTTTCCACTGATTACATGTTTTACTCCGATATTTGGGGTCGGTATCCTCTTCCCGAATCCACTCCTGGATATATATTCTCAATTTAGTGGGGTTGCAGTCTATATTTAAATATTTACGGCTTTGGGTAGTGAAACAACCTTTTTTGTTAGTCGAGCTTTCGAAATTATGTTTATTTCTTCTTCAGGACATCTGGAAAGACAAAATTTTCTTTTTTCTTTATACTATTAAGTGAAAAATTACTTTTTTTTAAGTACATTCATATGGTTGATAAAATAGAAAAGAAAGATGGCATGGGAAAAAAGAAAAATGATTGACTTACCAAAGTGGTTTTTTTATAACAAAACAAGCAGTCATTTGCACAGAGGGATAGTCCTCAATATACTGTTGTTAACTACATAACATTCTAATTAAACGGAAAAAATGGCTGGCCTTGGTACTCTCTGCTAATCCCGTACACCAGTAAATTAACAATAAATTATCAATTTTTGGCGGTAAAGGTGGAGTGTGATAGACCGATATAACTTTTATGTGGTAGAGAAAGATCGAAGGTATTGATTCGTTTCAATTTGAGATATGCTTTCAGTTTGTGTCATGTAAATAAGTTTTAAAACGAATCAATACCTTCGATCTTTCTCTAACACATAAAAGTTGTATCGGTCTATCACACTCCATCTTTACTGCCAAAAATTGATAATTTTTTGTTAATTTACTGGTGTACGGGATTAGCAGAGAGTACCAAGGCCAGCCATTTTGGCCGTTTTGTATTTTTCCGTTTAATTATAATGCTATGTAGTTAACTCATGCCATCTTTCTTTTTTATTTTTTCAACCATATGAATGTACTTAAAAAAAAGTAATTTTTCATTTAACAGTATAAAGAACAAAGGAAATTTTGTCTTTCCAGATGTCCTGAAGAAGAAATAAATATAATTTCGAGAGCTCGACTAACAAAAAAGGTTGTTTCACTACCCAAGTCCATAAATATTTAAATATAGACTGCAGCCCCACTAAATTGAGAATATATTTTTCTTAACTAGTCAGTCGCGACTACTCCTGTCTTTGTATATATATATATATATATATATATATATATATATATATATATATATATATATATACATACATATATATATATATATACCGACAATGGCGTGAAAATCCTAACACCGTAAATCGTAACATCTTTGTTCATGCCCGGAACAGATGCAAGGGAATTATCGACGAAACCAAGGAGGCACACAATCAACGAATTAGAAACAAATTTCTCGCTTGTCCCAACAATTCAAGGTCCTCTTGGGCAGTCGCTAAGGCAGTTAGTCAAAATTTTACCAAATCCACCATACCACCGAACTTGTTGGCTGAACTTTTTGCTTCACATTCTACTGTCGATTTCCAAGGAAAAACACCACCTACTATTCCCATATTGCAGTCAAGGATGCCCGATGTTGTCTTCAGACAGCGCATCATAAAGCGTATTTTAATGAAGTTAGACACCAAGAAGGCTTCTTGCGCTGACGGAATACCTGCCATAGTTCTCAAAAACTGTGCAAGGGAACTAACACCAGTTTTCTGTAGACTTTTTAACCTATCCTACAGAAAGCGAATATTTCCGTCCTGCTGGAAATGTGCCATGGTTCAGCCGATACCTAAAAATGGTAAGAAGACCTTCCCAAATAACTACCGACCAGTTGCACTGCTTTCAATAATATCGAAAGTCATGGAAAAGGTTATCAATGAGCATCTTCAAAAATATCTTGAACGATTCAATATTATTAGCGATCACCAATATGGTTTTCGTAAATATAGATCAACAGGAGATCTTCTGACTTATGTAACACATGTTTGGAACAACGCAGTTGAGCACTTTGGAGAGTCTCGAGCGGTTGCTCTTGACATATCCAAGGCATTCGACCGTGTTTGGCACGATGGACTGTTGGCTAAGTTACGCTCTTATGGTATGTCTGAAACGTTCTGTTTGTGGCTTTCATGTTTCCTCAGAGAACGTTCTTTACGAGTGGCGGTCGACGGATTTCTTTCTAACACCCTCACTATCAACGCCGGTGTGCCCCAGGGCTCCATACTGTCTCCTACTCTCTTTCTCATTTACATTAACGATCTGCTGGAAAAGACCGGGAATCCAATCTATAGCTTTGCGGATGACAGTACGCTTGTCTCTTCATTCACCTTGAACGCTCGGACATCGGCTGCTCAGGCGAATATCCGCAGACAGCAGGAGGTCGTTCAACTTAACAAAGACCTGGAAGAAATTCTATCTTGGGGTGACAGTAACCAAGTGGAATTTAACGCTACCAAAACCCAAGCGGCAGTTTTTTCTAAAAAAGTTAACGTTGCTGAACCCGACATAGTTATGTCGGGGCACTCCCTTCCCCTAGCATCGTCGCTCAATTTGTTGGGCGTTAGTTTGGGAGCAAATATATCTTGGCATGAACATGTTGCAGGCTTAGCAAGGAGAGCTTCTCAAAAGTTGGGAATATTATTTAGAACCAGAAAGCTTTACACCCCACAGCAACTGTTAATTCTTTAAAAAGCCCAAATTCGACCAACTATGGAATACAGCTCCCACGTTTGGGGCTCCGCTCCCAAACATACACTGCATTTGTTGGATTCTGTTCAGAGAAGAGCGGTCCGTCTGATTGGGGACCCGGAATTGACCGGCGGCCTTGATTCGCTGGAACATTTTAGAACGGTTGGCGACTTGAGTCTGTTCTACAAGTATTTTCATGGAAAGTGTTCGAAGGATGTAGCCCGCTTAATTCCTCCCAAAGCGGTGCATGTTAAAAATACACGTCGCGCTGGTGCTTCGCATCCGTATGAGGTTCAGCTTGTTACTCCGCGTAGAACGCTTTTCAAGCAATCTTTTATATGGAGAACGTCATCCCTTTGGAATATATATATATATATATATATATATATATATATATATATATATATATATATATATATATATATATATATATATATATATATATATATATATATATATATATATATATATATATATATATATATTATATATATATATATATATATATATATATATATATATTATATTTATATATATATATATATATATATATATATATATATATATATATAAATATATATATATATATATATATATATATATATATATATATATATATATATATATATATATATATATATATATATATATATATATATATATATATATATATATATATATATATATATATATATATATAGGGTGTTATGCAATTCACTACATATATTGAAACTCGTGGGTTCATGTAGAAGCACATTCGAAACTTTTTTTTTCAAATTCGAACATTTTTAAAAAATTAAAAGGGCAAAAAACTGGATGTTTCCGCCAAACCAACCCGCACCTGAAAGGCTGTGTTGCCAAACATACGAGTTTCTCCAACAATTACAGATTTTCAAATTTTAATTTAATAACAAAGCAAAATAATAATAGATCACCGCACATCTAATAAAAATAATATTTAACCGTAATTAAAAAGATTTCTTATCTATTATTTCAAAAGAAATTCTTTAATAACACGCGAAAGCAAGATGCGTTCTTTGGGTTATTACGCCTTAACGGCTGGCGATAACGTAAAAGTTAACCTTAATAAAAACAGAATTCCCTTAAACTTTGTTGCTTAAAAACTATTCCTACTTCAAGTAGTGTCCCAAATTTGAAAGTTATGTCCTATTTGGTATGAGAGTTATACTGCCAACAGCAAGGTAGACACACGAATAAACGGAAATTCCATATATTCAAGAGTTAAGTCTGTTCCTTCTTTAATTAGTTGATAAAACCTAATAAATTAATTTTTTTGCATAAAATTATGCAACGAATCTTTTCTTCATAAAAAAATTATTGCATAGTTGTATTGTTTCTTGGTTAACTTTGATTAAAAACCTAAAACACACGAGCAACCGTTGTCACGTAATACAGAATACAGTGATGCATTAATTTCCACCCCACCTTTAAGGTAAAATGCAAGGGCTCTTCCTAAAGCCGTAAATTTAGATTAAAGACAATATTAAACATGTATTACACGTTTTTATTTTGCCGAAACAGTGAAGTTAAGTAAACGTCAAATTCAGCTGTGGCTATGACCCAGAGCTCAAGGAGGGGATAGTTGGATACATTGTATAAGTGCGAATCGTTTCATATGATATATCCAAACCTTTCTGCTTTAGTTCTTGCGCCCCTTGGCGCGAAGATAATTGAAGATTTCGGGAAAACATGTTGATAATCATTTTTTCGTCCTTGTCCGACACTTTGAAGCACTCATGTTTCATAAGGTGCTATTTAATCTAAATACGGTTAGAAATGATTTTTTTTTCACACTGACCGACTATAATAAAAAATTATAATTTTAGCTTTAGTGTATTTTTTTAGTACCTTGTACACATAAATAGAAAAAAACAGACAGGCCCTACCATAATACCGATAAGAATAACGAACCTCTCAAATAGGCTTTCTTATAACATCGTTAATAAGGGAGATCCTAAGTTTAATAAAATAATAAAATAAATAAATATTTTGTTCTAATACTGCGCAAGCGTCAAACAGTGGGTTCCGGTCAGATGTCATTGTTATCTTTTAAATTACAGCTTTCCTTGTAGCAAATAGAGGAACAATTTCAGCATTTTACGACTGCGTATTCTTCAAATAACGATAACAACGGAGCCTTTATATTTAATCTCTTCCCTTTAATTTTGCGCAAGCTTAAAATAAAGATAACGACAAAGGCATGCCAGGATAAGCGTTGCCAAATCTCTCTATTAATTCGTTTGTATATATTGCTGAGAAAGTAGCGTCACAAGAGCCGAAGTCGATATCGGTTCCCATAAGTTTATACGGTAGAGGACGAATAGAACACATATGTTATCGTTTTTTTGCGTGCTTTATGGAAATTTTTCGAGAGTAATGTAATATTCTTCGTGACTCAAAGTACACCTATGTATTGGTTTAGGTTAATTCAGGAATTTACTTTCTCTCATTGCATCCTAAACAAAATGTATTATCATTTCGTGTAAAACTCCTTTTTGGAAATACAAGAGGTGAGCGATTTATTTTGTTCTCCTAAGTTTCTTAATGTACATATTTATTTATTTAACATTAATTCAATAAATATTTGTGATTGAAATATCCATTTCGTTTTATTTTTATTTTTTAACATCCTGCTGTGAATTCAATATGTATTAGTATTTCTTATTGTTTATTTCAATACCTAATTCAAAGTAAAGGTATTAGCACAGTATTAAAAATGCAAATACAGTCTGTCAAGTAAGAACGTGGCCGCGATAATTCATTTTTGGTAGATGCGATTATAGCGGTTCAACAAAAAATCAGTAGAGGGAACCTTTATCTACGAGGCAGTTTAGTAAAAGTAGCAGTAGATTCCGAACTTTCGCCGAAATCACTTGTTTGCGCGTCGGTTCGAGGCAGTCTTCCTTTGTTCTCACCCAAAGGGGCCTAAAATGACACATTCCGCGGCTGCTAAATATATTAAAAAGTCGGTGTCGTTTGTGAAGATGTGGGTAAATCATTTTCACGGGACGAAAAATGCCAAAACGTGGCTCGATAGGATAACTCACTCCGAAAGTCGAAAAAACGAATCGTGTCTTTGTTTTCACGGGACCCGAAACTGGAGCAGCCAAATTAAGACCAATCATCACCAATCAAATTCCGAAGCACAATGAAGAAACTTTTCATCATCATTAGCTTATTCTATCGATAGTCCGATGTAAGCCTCCCCGAGTGTTCTCCAATGAGATTTATTGTTTGCTTTTTGCATCCATCTTGTCTGCGGTCTACATATGCATCTTTTGTGTTCTCTAGACCTCCATTCAACTATACGGCGCACAGTGGGGAAAAATGAAAAATCGTGTTTCAAAATTGTCTAGAGCCTTCAATTTTGGTTCGATTTGGACGATTTTTTTTTAAATTGAAACTTATTAAATTCCGAACAAAGTTGTCGGAGCCGATTTTTCAATTAAACTTTTGTTTCAAAATGGCGGACGTTGGTTTCTGATTATATAGCGACTGAGACACAGAAAACGCTTACAGTTTCAAACCAAGTTGTGCTAAAATGCGTGTATGTATGTTTTTTTATGTCGCAGATAATATATCTAATATCACAGTTACAAGATTAATAATAATGAACCCAAAATGGCTGCCATGAACAACAAAAGTATTATAAATATGAATAAACGTACCGTTATTATTTTATATCCATAACATTTGCATAAATAATTTCTTTAAGGTTGTTAATTATAAATATGTTTCAACAATTGACTTAAAATGACAAATCAAATATGGCGGATGCCAAAATTGAATCGAGCAAGAAAGTTTCTCTGTGGCATTTAGACTGTGGCAGTCAGATCATTCAAGTTATTCAAGTTTAGTTGCGGGATTTAAATTTTCATGCAGTTATTGCTAGAATATTGCTGCTGAAAATTTTAAGTATCGTAGACAATTTTCTAGCAGATACAAAAAACAGCGATACACGCAGAAAAGGACAGCTTACACAGCTAGAAAATGGCTACAACAGCTAAAACGTTTTGTTAAAATAGAGACAGCTAAATATTTTGCTGCACTAGCCACATTGTTTGCTGTTGTAGCAAAAAAGTGGCTGCTGTTGCTAAACAGTGGCTAATGCAGCAAAATATTTAACTGTCCCTATTTTAGCATTTCTCTGCGTGTATTTTGTAAGAGTAATAATAATCTTTATTAACTAGACAAGGCGAAATCGGCGCCATCGTTGGAAAAAATTTTCTAATTTAATTTTTTTTCATAACCTTCTCCAGGAGATGCCCCTGAAAGAGGATCAACATGTTGCCGGGCGGTAACCTGGTCCGAATTTGTTTAAACAAAATTTTTTTTAAACAAAGTCCAAAAATTGAAATTTTCGCCCCGGAACAAGTTTTTTTAGGTAAATTGGACCATTTTGAACAAAAAATGTCTCTTGTGAATTTTCTCTAAAATGCGCCGTTTTCGAGATATCGGCGATTTTAGGTGCGAGAAAAAACGCGAAAATGGCCACTTTCACCTCCCAATATCGGGGTCAAAAATTAAAAATTTCAATGTTGCCAAGTGTCCAAATTAAAGTTTGAGATCTCCTCTACAAATTACCGTAGGAAATATTGCAATATCTTCATTTTTAAATATTGTTTTTTAACAGTTAACAAATTGCGTTCGAGCGCCCGCGGCTGCATCGAAACTGTATACATAGATATATACGCAACGCCCGTACGTAGGCGTACGGAACTGTATACGCACTGCGATGCTCTATAAAGCTTTGTTTCTTGATTTCTTATTAAAATTAATATATTTGAAAAGTATGTAAAAAATATTTATTTATTAAAGAGTAATTGTTATATCAAATTTAATTATTATAACAAATGAATATAAATAAAAATTCAATATTCGATTAGGATGGTAGAAGAATTAAAACAATTTTATGAAATATAACTTATATATATTTAATAGAATTTTCGCAAATATTTAAATTACACCCACACATGAGTATACAACTTACGTTGTTGCTTTTGCAATTACATGCATTAGTTTTACAATTTTTTGTACATTTACATTGCCTAATTAACGAATCTGGTATCGAATTTTTTAACATGAATTTGGGTAACAATTCACCTGTTTCTATAGTGTAACCAAATTCTGTTGCATCTAAATGTCGATACCGAGAATACAATGACATTTTCCATATGTACGTTTGTAGTGAAGCTCGTGAAATGTGCAATTTTAAAGCATCGGATGTACATGGAATTTTTCCAAAATTAATACCCATCCCACAAGAACGTTCTAAAATTATTTGTCTAGCATTATCTGCTGTTTCTCCAGCTTTATTCAAAATTTTCAAATACAATTTTTCTAATGCATTGAATTCCATGGCATTTAATTGTAAGCCAGTACCAAGTGGGGTTAATGCATTTTGAGTATCTAAATCAAAGACTAAATCTAAAGCTTTATTTTTAGTACCTACTTTACTAGTAGTATCACAGCCTGTAAACGCATGTAAAGCAGGCAAAACTTGACAAACTTGACTAGTTAAATATTCAGCAGCTACATTACAAGACAATAATCTTGGCTTCTGACCAACTACTTTAAAATACAATCCTGTACAACCAATTAATTTGAAAAAGCTCCAATAATGAATTGCTAATATAAAAACGTCGGTATCAACGGAATGAATTATTATTTCAGAATTATAAGGTAACATATATCGAGCATGACAAAATATCCTTGTATCAGCCTCTAAGTGATTGTTTTCTAACTCAATAATTTCATGTATATTATTTCCCTGTATACAATAGCACTTTTCAATGTTATAGAATCCACCTGATATTATTAATTGTTGAGTGTGACTTAATGCAACGTAATTTACAGCATTATTAGATAAATATTGAACCAATTGAAACTTATTATTTGTATTCATCATTAAAGTTTTAATATTTTTTGGAATTTTTGTATCACAGTTTTGAATAAATATATTCGCGCCTACGTACGGGCGTTGCGTATATATCTATGTATACAGTTTCGATGCGGCCGCGGGCGCTCGAACGCAATTTGTTAACTGTTAAAAAACAATGTTTAAAAATAAAGATATTGCAATATTTCCTACGGTAATTTGTAGAAGAGATCTCAAACTTTAATTTGGACACTTGGCAACATTGAAAATTTTAATGTTTGACCCCAATATTGGGAGGTGAAAGTGGCCATTTTCGCGTTTTTCTCCTCGCACCTAAAATCGCCGATATCTCGAAAACGGCGCATTTTAGAGAAAATTCACAAGAGACATTTTTTGTTCAAAATGGTCCAATTTACCTAAAAAAACTTGTTCCGGGGCGAAAATTTCAATTTTTGGACTTTGTTAAAAAAAAATTTGTTTAAACAAATTCGGACCAGGTTACCGCCCGGCAACATGTTGATCCTCTTTCAGGGGCATCTCCTGGAGAAGGTTATGAAAAAAAATTCAATTAGAAAATTTTTTCCAACGATGGCGCCGATTTCGCCTTGTCTAAACGAGAAAACCCTTTAGTACAGGGATGTCAAAGATACGGCCCGCGGGCCGCATCCAGCCCCCGGGACGTATCAATAAGGCCCGCGATCGCAATGAAGAATCATAATTTTTAACAACCGTATATTATATACTATATAATTAAATAAATAAAATGTTATAATAATTCCGTACATTTTTTTTATTTGAATCTGGCCCGCCTACACATTCTAAATTTAATATATGGCCCTCTGCAAAATTGAGTTTGACACCTCTGCTTTAGTACATATACAGAACTACTGAATTATAGGAATAGACTAGAAAAATCTCTAACCTTACATAAAATATTTAGCTGTCCCTATTTTAACAAAACGTTTTAGCTGTTGTAGCCATTTTTTAGCTGTGTGAGCTGTCCTTTTCTGCGTGTATCGCTGTTTTTTGTATCTGCTAGAAAATTGTCTACGATACTTAAAATTTACAGCAGCAATATTCTAGCAATAACTACATGAAAATTTAAATCCCGCAACTAAACTTGAATAACTTGAATGATCTGACTGCCACAGTCTAAATGCCACCGAGAAACTTTCTTGCTCGATCCAATTTTGGCATCCGCCATACTTGATTTGTCATTTTAAGTCAATTGTTGAAACATATTTATAATTAACAACCTTAAAGAAATTATTTATGCAAATGTTATGGATATAAAATAATAATGGTACGTTTATTCATATTTATGATACTTTTATTGTTCATGGCAGCCATTTTGGGTTCATTATTAATAATCTTGTAACTGTGATATTAAATATATTATCTGCGACATAAAAAAACATACATACACGCATTTTAGCATAACTTGGTTTGAAACTGTAAGCGTTTTCTGTGTCTCAGTCGCTATATAATCAGAAACCGCCATTTTGAAGACGTCCGCCATTTTGAAACAAAAGTTTAATTGCAAAATCGGCTCCGACAACTTTATTCGTAATTTAATAAGCTTCAATTTAAAAAAAAAATCGTCCAAATCGAACCAAAATTGAAGGCCCTAGACAATTTTGAAACACGATTTTTCGTTTTTCCCCACTGTGCGGCGTGTCCAATTCCACCTTAATATATATATTCGTTGTATTACATTTGTCATTTTTGATCTTCTTGGAATCTCGATGTTAGGAATATGATCTTGGAGTCTAATATTTAGCATTCTCCTCACCATTGCTCTTTGGGTTACCTGGAGTTATATAGTTTTATTTAAAGCTCACGTTTCAGTGCCATATGATAATACCGGCGTACATACTGATCGAACATTCTGGCTTTTATTGTACTTGGGATGTCCAATTTAAATGTAGACTGTAACCTTCCGAACGCAGACCAAGCTAACGAAACTCTTCTATCAAAGTCAGCCTTTAAATGATTTGTTAATATTTCTATTTTTTGTTCTAAATATATGAATGTTTGTACCTTTCCTATTCTTTGACCTTCTATTAATAGTTCCTGGCTGTTATCTTCACTTTCGTTGTTCAAATATTTGGTTTTGGTGAAGTTTATTTTTAGACCTGTTTTTTTCGAGAGTTATTTAATTCCATCTGCATTTCTCGTAATTCTTCTTTTGTGTTGGTGATCAGAGTGATATCATCTGCGAATCTTAAGTGATTTAATCATTCACCATCCATTAATATTCCTTTATTTTCCCACTTTAGCGATTTGAACATGGCTTCTAGAGTCAAAGTGAACAGCTTTGGGAATATCGAGTCGCCTTGTCTAATTCCTCTTTTAATTTTAACTTTATTTGTTTTTTATTCAAGCATTATTTGTGATGTGGCATTTTTATATACGTTTTCAAGAAGAGTTGTGTACCTTTCATCGACTCTTCTGTTGCTTAAGGCGTTAAGGACTGCCCATATCTCTACCGAATTAAATGCTTTTTTGTAGTCAACCATTGTTATCCACAAGGTGATTTTATATTCATTTACTTTTTCCACTAGTAATCTAATTGTTTGAAGATGGTTCAAAGTGAGGTATCCTCGTCTAAATCCCGCTTGTTCACGTGGTTGATAACGGTCTAATTAGTAAGTTTTATTATCTGATGTCTCCCTTCATTCTTTGTTTGTTTAGGTGTTTCAAACTCTCCCCCTCTTTCAAAGTTTTTTCTATTTTTGAATCTTTGTACTGTCGGACGTCTTCTCTGATCTTTTTTTTATTTTTTGCCTATTTCTGCCAGTTCTAATCTGCAATTTGTAGGATCATTTCTTAATAGTCGTCTTTGTTTCATGAGATTTTATGTATCTTTACTTAATTTTTGGGTTTTTTCTTTTTCCTATGTTGCGATTTGTTTGGTAGTCATGAGTAGGCTGTTGGTTATTGTGCATTTAGTTCATCGAGTTCTGCTTGGTAGTTTATGTGTTTTATATGATTTTCCAGCTGCTTGTCGATATTCGTCTTTGTTTTGCTTTATTATTCCTGTTGGTGTCTTTATCTTTGTGAGTTATCAATCTACGGCTTTTCTGCTTCAGATTTATTCTTATTTTTTGCTCTGAGCATCCGATGGTCACTGGCAATGCTTCGAAACTTTTGCTGGATGAAAATCACGTCGCGAAGCGGTTCGCTTGGGCTCACGATAAGATACTAGAGTGGCCATCACAATCGCCGGATGCCAATCCTATTGAAAACGTTTGGTTCCTTGTAAAGAGAGCGCTCAGAGGAAAAACTGAGGACTTTGACTCGATTGTCTCGCGATATTCGAAAAATTTGCCGAGTATGCAGAAAATCTCGTCGACAGCATGCCTCGAAGATGCCAGGCGATTATTGATGCAGAAGGCGATTAGACAACTAAGGTAATTGCGCCGTTGTTAGCACACCAAAGAATACATTGACGGCAAAAAATGATCTCGAAACACATTTTGTTTCAAGAATACGAGCGGTCACATTCTTACTTGACAGATTGTATGTGTTGGATTAGGTTAATTCAGGAATTTATTTTCTCTTATATATATATATATATATATATATATATATATATATATATATATATAATATATATATATATATCTATAATATATATAAAATGCAACGTCTCTCTGTCTGTCTGTCTGTCTGTCTGTCCGTTAGTGACCTTATCACTGGAGAACCACTTATCCGATTTACGTACTTTTTTTTTTAAAACATATTTATGTTCTCTGGCCAGGTTATAGGCTATATTTTATTACGATAGGTAGCATAAGGAATGAGCAGTGACAATAATAGTGAGTGAAGTCGGAAAAAAGTTTGCTGCTAGCGCGTTCCCTTGCAATATACAGCCTAAACCATTAAATATGGAACAATATTATGTAGCAGAGAATATCTTTAATCTATAATCTATAACATATATAAAATGCAATGTCTCTCTGTCTGTCTGTCTGTCCATTAGTGAGTTTATCACGCGAGAACCACTTATCCAATTTATGTGTCTTTTTTAAATTCATACATATATTCTTTGGCCAGGTTATATAATAATAATAATAATCTATATCTATAATATATATATAAAATGCAGCGTCTCTCTGTCTGTCTGTCTGTCCGTTAGTGCGCTTATCATTGGAGAACCACTTATCTGATTTACGTGCTTTTTTTTTAAAAACATTCATATGTTCTCTGGCCAGGTTATCTATATATAATATATATAAAATGTAACGTCTCTCTGTCTGTCTGTCTGTCTGTCCGTTAGTGCGTTACGTACTTTTTTTTTAAAACATACATATGTTCTCTGGCCAGGTTATAGGATATATTTTATTACGTTAGGTAATATAAGAAATAAGCAGTGACGATAATAGTGAATCAAGTCGGAAGAAAGGCTACTGTTAGCGTGTTCTCTTACAATATACTGCCTAAACCATTAAATATGGAACAATATCATGTTGCCAAGAATACAATATATATATATAAAATGCAACGTCTCTCTGTCTGTCCGTTAGTGCGCTTATCACTTGAGAACCACTTATTCGATTTACATGTTTTTATAAATTTATACATATGATATGTTCTATATAATTCGATATAAGCCTAGATAATGGGAGATAAGGTGAGATAATGGGAGATAAGTATAAATAATGGGAGATAAGCAGAGATAAGTCTAGGTAATATTAGTTATGGTGAGATAATGGGAGATAAGGAGAAATAATGGGAGATGAGCAGAGATAAGTCTAGATAATGGAAATTATGTAGAGATAATGGGAGATAAGGAGAAATAATGAGAGATAAGCAGAGATAAGTCTAAGTAATGGGAGGTATGGTGAGATAATGGGAGATAAGGAGAAATAATGGAAGATAAGGAAAAATATTGGGAGATAAGTCGAGATAAGCCTAGATAATGGGAGATAAGGTGAGATAATTGGGGATAAGTATAAATAATGGGAGATAAGAAGAAATAATGGGAAATAAGCAGAGATAAGTCTAGGTAATGGGAGTTATGGTGAGATAATGGATGATAAGGAGAAATAATGGGAGATAAGGAAAAAAATGGGAGATAAGGAGAAATATTGCGAGATAAGTCGAGATAAACCTAGATAATGGGAGATAAGGTGAGATAATGGGAGATAAGGAGAAATAATGGGAGATGAGCAGAGATAAGCTTAGATAATGGAAATTATGTAGAAATAATGGGAGATAAGGAGAAATAATAGGAGATAAGGGGAAATAAGGGCAGATATTTTATTACGTTAGGTAACATAAGGAATGAGCAGTGGCGATAGTAGTGAATCAAGTCCACGCGAGCGGAGCCGCGGGCACGGCTAATATATATATATATATATATATATATATATATATATATATATATATATATATATATATATATAGTTGTCTAATCGCCTTCTGCATCAATAATCGCCTGGCATCTTCGAGGCATGCTGTCGACGAGATTTTCTGCATACTTGGCAAATTTTTCGAATATCGCGAGACAATCAAGTCAAAGTCCTCAGTTTTTCCTCTGAGTGCTCTCTTTACAAGGAACCAAACGTTTTCAATAGGATTGGCATCCGGCGATTGTGATGGCCGCTCTAGTATCTTATCGTGAGCCCAAGCGAGCCGCTTCGCGACGTGATTTTCATCCAGCAAAAGTTTCGAAGCATTGCCAGTGACCATCGGATGCTCAGAGCAAAAATAAGAATAAATCTGAAGCAGGAAAGCCGTAGATTGATAACTCATACAAAGATAAAGACACCAACAGGAATAATAAAGCAAAACAAAGACGAATATCGACAAGCAGCTGGAAAATCATATAAAACACATAAACTATCAAGCAGAAATCGATGAACTAAATGCACAATAACGAACAGCCTACTCATGACTACCAAACAAATCGCAACATAGGTAAAAGAAAAAACACAAAAATAAAGTAAAAATACACAAAATCTCATGAAACAGAGACGACTATTAAGAAATGATCCTACAAATTGCAGATTAGAACTGGCAGAAATAGGCAAAAAATAAAGAAAAAGATCAGAGAAGACGTCCGACGGTACAAAGATGGTGTCCAAACCATTTTAATCCTCTATTTTCTATTCTTTGTATAATTGTTTTTGTTGCTGCTGTTCTATTGCGTATTTCTTGGTTTGTTATGTGTTGAAATTTGGACATTCCGGTGCTTCTTCTCAGGTAATCCATTTCTATCGTCGTTATTTTTCTTTCATCCTCTTCTTTCATTACCCACCGATTCTACCATTGTTCTTCTCCAATTCTCTTTTTGTTTTGTGTAGTTATGTTTTGATCCCACCATATTGAGTTAAGAGCTCCTATGATCCTTCTGGCTTTTTGTATTTTATTCTGTATTTCCTTTTTACCTAAACCATTTTTGTTGTCAATCAGTGCTCCTAGATATTTAAATTCCTTGACTTGTTTGACATGTGTATCGTTGTTAATTAGGACATCAAATTCTATTTCCGAGTTCATAACCATATACTCCGTCTTTTCAAGGCCCCCCTCTAGTCCCCATTCCTTGTAGTCTGTGTATAATCTCTTCAATACATATTCCATATCGAATGCATCTTGTGTTATTATTACTTGGTCGTCTGCAAAGTTTAACGATAATAGGTGTTTATCACTAATGGGGATGCCCATGCTTTGGCAAGTGCGGTTCCATTTCTTTAGAGCGTTGTCTACAAATATATTAAATAAGATTGGTAAAAGGCAACACCCTTGTCTTAGACCTTTTGTAATGTGGATAGCTTCCGAGAGATAGCGTCCTTGTTTCACATATCCTATATTTTCATTATATAACTCTTTTATTGTTGTTATCATCCCTTCTTTTATCCCTACTGTTCTCAAGACATGCCAGAGTTTATTTCTCGGTACACTATCGTATGCCTTCTTAAGATCTATAAAGGTCATATGTATTTCGTCATCTTTTTGGATCTTCTTTTCTATCAATTGTTGTAAAGTAAACAAATTGTCTATACACTACCGGCCCGGAGTAAATCCGCTTTGGTTTTCGGATATCTTTCCTTTAATTGTTTTTCTTATTCTATTCTGCAATATTTTACCGTACAGTCTGTTCATAGTGCTTGTAACGCATATACCTCTATAATTATTAGGGTCTTTTCTATTTCCTTTCTTATAGATCGATGAAATGTAACTTTTTTTCCATTCGGTAGGTGTTCTTCCTTGTGATATACAATTTTTAATTAGGCTAGTTATTGTTCTCCACATGGTTATTATTTTCTCTTATTACATCCTAAACAAAATGTATTATCGTTTTGTGTAAAACTCCTTTTTGGAACTACAGAAAATACGCGATTTATTTTGTTGTCTTAAGTTTCTTAGTGTACATATTTATTTATTTAAAACTAATTCAGTAAATATTTGTGATTGAAGTACCCATTTGTTTTATTTTTATTTTATTATTCTGTCTGTGAGTACAATATGTATTAGTATTTCTTATTGTTATTTTGAATAATAAGTGGATTTTAATACCTAACTCAAAGTGAAGGTATTAGCACAGCATTAAAAGCTTAAATAAGATAAAAAAAGATATCTTTATAAAAATGTATTGGCTTTGTAGAAGATTTATAATTTGTTTATTTACAATCAGGGTAAGTACGAAATTTCATTTAGTGTCTCAATTTCTACATCTATATAACTTGACGCATGTTTGCTTGTCAGTTTGTCCTCCTAGAATTTTAGAGTGATTGACCTGATTCTCATATAGATTTTATTTTACGGGATTATGCCACCATGAAATTTTCAAAAAATCGTTTTTTTTTGGTTCGATTTATTATTTATACTTTTAAGAATATTTCAAGTTCTACAAAATAGAATCACAGATGAAGGTAAAATAAAAAAAAAAAAAACCGGTCAAGTGTAAGTTGAACTTGCACAATTAGTGTTCCGTACGTTGATTGCTTTTAAAATAAAAAATGTTGTTACGGAGGAATAAAATGATCAGTGCCTTCACAAAAACACATACAAATGAGTTTTCAACAAAGTTTGTTTCCAATCTTTACTGAAAACTGATGACCTTGAAATTTTTGTTTTTTTATATACCAGATAAATTATTAAAGGTAATGCACTCGTGATAATTTTCGTTCAATGTACACCCCCTGGAGAATATTCCAGAATTTTTTCAAAATTTTTTGAGCAGTACTTTTCGAGATAAGGTGGGGGGACAGCGATTTTTCGCGATTTTTTTGAAAATAATACAAAGAAAAGTGCGCGCAAGTATTACATTATATATATATATATATATATATATATATATATATATGTATATATATATATATATATATATATATATATATATATATATATATATATATATATATATGTATATATATATATATATATATATATATATATATATATATATATATATATATATGTATATATATATATATATATATATATATATGTATATATATATATATATATATATATATATATATATATATATATATATATATATATATTTTACTCGTGTTTTCATAAGCTTTTATTTGAAACCACACTCGATGACCTACTAAAAAAAATTTTTTTTCACTTCCGATTTCACCCCCCAAAACTAACCCCTTAAGTCAAAATTTGACTTTCAAAACTACACGGCTTTGATGAGGCCATCAATTCCTATATTATTAGCAAATTTCAACTTTCTATGACAAATAGTTTTCGGAGAAAATCGGATCTGACAGACAGACAGACAAACAGAGACACCGAAGTCATCTTATAAGTGTTCCGTACGGAACACTAAAAAAAAAACTATAGATTTTTAAGACGCGGTATTTTTTTTCTTTTGCGTTTTTCTCGAAACTACTTTTTTCAAACTCGTGGACAAAATATCTCGAGATCTACTGAACTGATTTTGATAAAATTTATACCATATATTCTTTATGATATTATCTTGAAGTTGACGTAAAGTTTTTTCGATTGGATGCATCATTCATTTTTTATTAATTTTAAAAGCTCAAGATTTTTGTGAAAAATCCGAGTTTATTTTCGAACAGCTGTCACTGCTACTAAAAAAATTTTAAATTTTTTTCGATATGTGGCAACTTAGCTATGACCTTTTTAACAATAAAAAATGCTTTATTTAGTTTTTAGACGATTCCTAACTGAGAAAAAAATTGCACCGGTGGCAAGGATTTTCAAAAGAGGGTTCATATCTCCGCCATTTTTAAATTTTTTTAATATATTTTTTTTTAATTTGTTATTAAAACTATAATATATTTGTGAAAAATAAAAATTATATTATATATACAATAGTGGCGTCAAAAAAAAATTATTTTATGCCTATTTTTCTGAGCGCCAAGGTGGCGTAACCCCTAATAGGATTTGGATTTTGGATTTGAGGAAGTGTTCCACAAAAAAGTTTCATTTTTAAATATTGTAGTCCAAAATAGATTACAGCCATATACCTACTCACGGAGCTGAAAAAAAGCGTTATTTTAGGAATTTTTTCTAGCCGAACTATTCATTATATAAATCAGGTTTTTGTTTTATATAATAACACATAGCTTAAAATACAATTTGTGAAATTCTAATTAAAAAAAATATAAAATGGCGGCCATGTACCCGTTCCCCTGCGACCCTTTTTTAACGAGCATTGCGGTATGCACGATTACTGGGAGCTGGATCATTTGGAATTAAAATTCCAAAGAAATTAGTTTACTGGAGGATCAATCTTGTCTGTCAAACGAAGAGTTTTATTTTTTTTTATCAAATGGCTTTGGTTTAAACAAAAAAAGCGATTTTTAACTGACCACCATTCTTGCTCGTATTCAGTTTTGTGTTATATTCCTCAGATGTATTAACAATTTTTTTCGTAAATCTTGGGACGCCTTCTTCACTGTCTGCTGGAATGAGAGTATCATCAGAGTAACGGAGGTCATTTATACACACACCATTGATTGTTATTCCATCTGTAACATCAGAAAGTGCTTTATCGAAGATTTTATCCGAATATGGTAGACAATGAATAACAGGGGAGGCAAGATACATCTCTGACGTACACCTTTCTTTATTTTTATTTCTTTGGATATGTGACTCCCAATATTTATTTTGGCAGTCAGTATAAAACATGATATTATTTATAGGTATTTCGTTTAACAAATTAATGAACAAATTAGACAGTTATCAACCACGTCAACAAGCAGGATTTAGATGGGGATACAGCACTGTGGAAAATCTTCAAACAATTAAAATACTAGTGGAAAAAGCAAATGAATATAAGGTCACCTTGTGAATAGCATTAGTTGACTACGAAAAAGCATTTGATTCGGTAGAGATATGTACAGTCCTGAACGTCTTAAGTAACAGCAGAGTTGATGAAAGGTACACAACTCTTCTTAAATACATATATAAAAATGCCACATTACAAATAATGCTTGAAGAAAAAACAAATAAAATCAAAATTAAAAGAGGAATTAGACAAGGCAACTCGATATCCCCAAACTTGTTCATATTGACTCTAGAACACATGTTCAAATCGTTAGAGTGGGAAAATAAAGGAATACTAATAGACGGTGAACGATTAAATCGCCTAAGGTTCGTAGATGATGTCCTGATCGCCAACGCAAAAGAAGAATTACAGGAAATGTTGATAGAAATAAATAACAATTCTCGAGAAAAAGATTTAAAAATTTGTATATATGTATATCGGTTCATAACGTTCTTCGCCGTCTTCCGATTCCCAGTTTCCATTCTTCTCTATTTTCCCTAGTTCTTCTTCTATTCCTCTTTCTTTGATTTCTCTATCTGTCCCTTCTCCCCAACTTCTCCTAGGCCTTCCTCTTTTTCTTCTTCCAATCGGTTTCCATTTAAGAATCTGTTTTGGTATTCGTTCCTCTGGCATTTTTTTGGACGTGACCGTACCATTTAAGCTGTGTAGTTTTAACGTCATCCACAGTTGTATCATTTCTCATATCCGCTCATTGGTAATTCTTTCTAGCTTAGATTTTCCCTGCTGCTCGTCTCCAATAATCCATTGCGGTTGCTTCCAGTGTTTTCTCTATTCTTACCCTTGACTGCCATACTTGACTACCATATGTGACAATGCTTTTAATAATGGTGTTATGTATTCGATGTTTATTTTTCTTTGATATATGATATATTCCATTCATCAACGCGGTTGCTCTCCTCCTTTTATTATTCCTATCTTTGAGGGCTTCATCCATCATCCCGTCTTTTGTTATTTTCATCCCTAAGTATAAATACTTTCTGGCAACTCTCAATTTGCTGTTTATGATTTAAGATTAGGTCTTGCTGTATACCCCCCAATACACATATATTCCGTCTTTTCTATATTTACTTCCAATCCCCATCGTTTATACTCTTCAATTAATTTACGTGTTATATATTCTATGTCGTCATATTGTTGTGCTATTACGACCTCGTCGTCTGCAAAGCATAGAGTGTATAGTGTATTATTATCTAGAGGTATTCCCATGTTACCACATTTCCTTTTTCACAGTTTTAACGCTTGTTCAACATAAATCTTAAACAATGTTAGGGAAAGACAGCATCCCTGTTTGAGTCCTTTATTCACATAGAAACCTTCTTAAATTTGTTGCCCAACTTTGACTTTTGCAGTGTTATTCTTATATAAACTTTTTACGGCGTTAATTAAATTTGAATTTATATTCGTTCTTTCTAGGGTTTTTAAAAATAAACTTCACCAAAACCAAATATTTGAACGACGAAAGTCGGTGAAATAATAGGAAAGGTACAAATATTCATATATTTACGAGGCTGGTTTGAAAAGTCCGTGCAAAGTCCGAGAGATGGCACCACCGGCGCGTATCGAGGTCATGTTTAGTTAGTAGCATCTCTTGAATAAACGCACACCAAGTCTCAGCCATATTGGTCTATTTTCTTTGTGTTTGGCATTCGTGTGAATCAAGGAAGTCGAGTGATTTTCAAGAAATGGACGAAAAACAATTTCGTGTGGTGATTAAACATTACTTTATGAAAAGCTTGATAAACATTATGGTGACTCCGCACCTTCGATTAGAACAGTTTATAAGTGGTTTCAAAATTTTCGGACTGACCATATGGGCACAAGTGACGCTGAACGTTCTAGACGGCCTGTGGAGGTTACGACTCCAGAAATCATTGATCAAATCCATGATATGGTGATGGATGACAGAAGAGTTAAGGTGCGTGAGATTACTAGTGCTGTGGGCATCTCGACTGAACGGGTACATAATATTTTGCATAAATATTTGGACATGAGAAAGCTATCCGCAAGATGGGTGCCGCGATTGCTCAAAAACGGAATCGTGGGAAGTGTTGCAAAGATGGTTTGCAGCTGTTCCAGAAGAATCCGGAGAACTTTAAGCGTCGTTTCGTCACTGTGGATGAAACATGAATACATTACTATACTCCTGAGACCAAACAACAATCTAAACAATGGGTTACCAAGGGGGAATCTGCACCAAAAAAGGCGAAGACCGTTCCTTCGGCCGGAAAGGTTATGGCGACTGTCTTTTGGGATTCGCAAGGGATAATCCTCATCGACTATCTGGAAAAGGGTAAAACTATTACAGGTGAATATTATTCATCGTTATTGGACCGTTTGAAAACCGAGCTGCAAGAAAAAAAACGCCCGCGATTGGCCCACAAGAAAGTCCTTTTCCATCACGACAACGCACCAGCACACACCTCAGCAGTTGTGGTCGCAAAATTAATGGAAATAGGATTCCAACTCGTTTCACATCCCCCCTATTCTCCAGACTTGGCTCCCTAGGACTACTATTTGTTCCCCAATTTGAAGAAATGGCTGGCGGGACAAAGATTTTATTCAAACGAGGAGGTGATTGCAGACACTAATGGATATTTTGCAGACTTGGACAAATCCTATTATTCGGAAGGGATCAACAAACTAGAAGATCGTTGGACGAAGTATATAAGCCTAAAAAAAGACTATGTCGAAAAATAAAAAAGGTTTACCCCAAACACACAAGTAGTTTTTATTTTTGCACGGACTTTTCAAACCAGCCTCGTGAGACAAAAAATCGAAATATCAAAAAATAATTTCGACAGAACAGTCTCGTCAGCTTGGTCTGCGTTCGGAATGTTACAATCTACGCGTAAATTGGACCTCCCAAATACAATAAAAGCCAGGGTATTCGATCAATATGTACTGCTGGTATTAACATATGGACTGAAACGTGGGCTTTAAATAAAAGTATAATAAATAAACTCCAGGTAACCCAAAGAGCAATGGAGAGGAGAATATTAGGCTCCAAGATCGTATTCCTAACATCGAGATACGAAGAAGATCAAAAGTGACAGATGTAATACAACGAATATGTTATAGGTGGATTTGGGCGCGGCATATCGTAAGGATGAATGATAACAGATTGACACTCCGTATACATACATGGAGGTCTAGAGAACACAAAAGATGCAGAGGTAGACCATAGACAAGATGGACGGACGACATAAAAAGATTAGCGGGACACGATTGGATGCAAAAAGCAAACAACAGAGCTCATTGGGAAGGCTTACATCCGACTATGGATGGAATTAGCTAATGATGATGATGATTTCCTTTACGATCGTTATTTACAAGGAAAGCACTGGGTCAATGACTTTATCAATTTTTTAAAAACATTTTGTGTAATCTATCTAAATACGTTACGTTTAAAACTCATTAAAGTAAGATAAAAAATACCAGTCATTTTTAAAATTCAAAAAGCAAAGACCAACAAGAGTTTATTGTACCTATATTTTGTATAAATAACAAGATTTTTGTACTGGTTTATTTAAATTAATTAGCTACAAAGCAGGTATTTCTGTTCCTCCAAATTTCTTATGTATCGATAAGTGAGAAAGATTCATATAATATTTATTCTTTTTTGAATGAGATGTGTGGAACAGTTTTTATTTAGCAATATTATCGGGTAAGAAACTACCTCTTTAAACAATTTGTTGTTTGAAATAGAGTTCGTACACTACGTTTCGGCTAGTCCTAAATTTAAAAATGTCCTGTGTAAATATTTTTTTAGATTATCTAATAATGATACAATCAGTTGTAATGCGTACAGGCTTACTTATATTATTGCTAATTGGGGTACCAAGTATAGGGAGTACAGGTATTCTACAACCAAGACCAAATGGCATAAGGGAAATTATATCTTTAGATGGATTGTGGGATTTTAGTCCGAATAACATAACCGTGCCTCCAGATAGTGCTCAGGTAGGTGAAAAATACATTAAATACAAAACTTTAGTACGGGATTGTCAGTGTCATATAAAAAAGTGCTTGGTTGTCAAATTACTGTCGATGTTCTAAATCCGTTGATGAAATTTTGAGTTTGTTGGGTTTTACAGTCTTGAAAGAGTTGATTGATTGGTCCGTTACTTTGTGACGGTACATTTTAACAATAAAATTACTCTTTGATTGTGTTAGCCGATACTTGTTGGAAATTCATAATAAAATTATATAAAAACAACACTATGTTTTAATTTCCAATATATTTAAAGTCACTTGACAATTGTTTCACCATACAATGGCTTCTTCAGAAGTTTCCTATTTACTTCTGAAGAAGCCATTGTATGGTGAAACAATTGTCAAGTGACTTTAAAAATACTGGAAATTAAAACAGTGTTGTTTTTATATAATTTTAATAAAATTACTTAATTGCTTTGGTAACTGTCACTAAATACTATTTAGTGACAGCTAACAAAATAATTAAGTAATTTAATTGTACAAATGAGTTATCGCGATTTCGTAGTACAACTACATTTTCAAAGGTTTACCTAAGACTGAAACAGATTTTTTTGTATTTATTTTTATATAATGCAAGGATATAGGTATCTTAGGTACTGTAAAAGTTGGCAAAGGACAGAATCCCAACAGACTCAATACACCTTAACTCCCATAAACTGATTTGATCTTTGATCCTTTAATGTACCTAGTAAAAATAATTTAAAAAAGAACTGGACACATTCAAAAATATAGCACTCAATAACGGTTTTCAAATAATATATATAACAAGGATTTTCTACAGCTGACACTGTCTTCCTTCTCTCAGCCTTTGATTCCATCCGTTTCTATCTTCCCAGTCTCCATCTGTTAGACCCCTGTCCTCCATAGCCTCGTCCACATCGTCTCTCCACGATCGTCTGGGTCTTCCTCTTTTTCTTCTCCCTATAGGGCTCCACTCCGTTATTTTCTTTATCCACCTATTATCTTCGCTTCGTCTTATGTGTCCATACCATTTTAATCGTTTTTCTTCAATGGTATTTATTGCGTTCTCTTTAATGTTCATTCTGCTTCTTATTTCTTCATTGGTTATTCTCTCCATACGTGTCACTCTACAACATCTTCTCCAATACTCCATCTCTACCGCGTTAATTTTAGATTTATTTCTTTTGTTGATCGTCCATGTTTCCGACCCGTATGTCATTATGCTTTGTATTATTGATTTGTATATGCGTGTTCTGTTTCTCTTTGTAATGTGCTTGTCCCACAGGATCGAATTTAATTGTCTTATGCATGTTTGCGTTGTTAAATCTATCGGTTCCTTTGATTATTGTTTCGTTATCTACTTCTAGATTCTCCACGTTTCCCTCCTTTGTTATTAGATATTCCGTTTTATCAAAGTTTATTGCTAATCCTGCTTTAGCGTATTCTTCTTTCAGTTTTCTTACCATATAACTAAGGTCTTCCTCATCTTGCGCTATGATTACTTGGTGGTCTGCGAAACTTAGAGTATATAAGTAATCTTCTCGTATTGGGACTCCCATTCCACTACATTTTTGCTTCCATTTTTTTAATGTTTGTTCGAGGTATATGTTGAATAGTGTTGGGGATGTAGAGCATCCTTGTAATAGGCCTTTTGATGTTTGGAGTCTCTTCCCTATTTTATGTCCTATTTTTATGTTCACTGGGTTGTTTTCTTAGAGAGCTTTTACTGCGTATATTAGTTCTTTGTCAATACCTATTTCTTTCATTGCGTTCCATAATCTTTGTCTTGGTACTGAGTCATAGGCCTTTCTTATGTCTATGAAGGCTAGATGAACTTCTCTATTCTTTGCCAGTTTTTTTTCCATTGTTTGTTTTATAATGTATATGTGGTCTATACATGATTTTCCTGCCGTAAAGCCTACTTGGTCTTCTCCAATTTTTCCTTTTATATTTTCCTCCATGATATTTTTAATAATTTTTCCATAAAAACGTCCCATACTCTATAGTTTGTGCATTTTCTGCGGTCTCCCTTTTTAAATATGGATACTATATAAGCTTTTGACCATTCCTCTGGTATTTTTCCTTCATTTATCGCTCTGTGGAACATGTTTCTCAGCATTCGATGTAATTTATTAGACCCGTACTTAATCATTTCATTTACCACGCCCCCAGGCCCTGTAGATTTATTATTTTTGAGTGTTTTTATTGTCTTCTTTACTTCTTCATAGCTTAGTTCTATCTCTTTTATTTCCTTATTTTGTTCTTCTTCAGGGTTCTCTTCTTGGAATTCTTGTCTATCTTCTGTTAGCAGCTTCTTATAATATTCTTCCCATTCGCTTTCTGGGATGTACTCTATTTACGTTTTCTGTCTATTGTTAGTCCTTAATGCTTTAATTAATAATAATTAATAATTAAAATAATTAATACCCTAATAAACTGTAACAAAAGCAAATTAACTTCAGCTTAATTTATCTCATAAAAAATACCAAGAATGAAAAACATTCATATCGCTGACATATTTTGATTCTATCTCGGATAAAATATCTCAAGTTCTCACAGCCGAAAAAATAAGAATAGCTTTAAAACCCGCTCAAAAATTATCCAATATATTTTTCAGTGCTAAAGGTAAAACTAACAGACACAATAAATCAGGAGTTTATAAGCGTCAAGAGTGCAATAGCTGTTACGTACGCTAAATAGGACGGAATTTCAAAACAAGATTCGCAGATTATAATGCATCTTATAGATTGAAAATGAAAAATTACACGTTGCCAAGCATTTTTTAGAAACTGACCATCCATTTCCTAATATTAATTGTTTATCAATACTCCATACGACACCTAAAGGGTCAAAACTTAATTTCTTAGAATCCATAGAAAATAACAGACATTCAAAGAACTATACTTACTTACTTTACTTATTCCTAAGTCTTTCTACCGTGAGGTGTAAGACTGTGAAGTCGAGTTTCCCAGCCTCTTCCACTACTTTCTATTCCGTGTCAGGTTCTTAATTTCACTCCACTGAATATTTCTTTCCTTGGCAGTCTTCCTTGCCTCCTCCTGCCATGTTCTCCTAAGTCTTCCTCTTCTATTTGCTCCCTGGACTCTTGCTTCATATATTCTTTTTGTTAGTCTTACTTCCGTCATCCCGTGTACAGCCATCCCAGTTGTCTGTCCTGAATTTTTGTCACTGTTAGTTTTATATTGAATTTATTTCTGAATACTTCGTTCCAGAGTTTGTCTTTTCTTGATTTTCCATCTATTTTCCTCGGGAATTTCTTTATCGTTGTATTTATTCTACTCTTACCTTTGCTTGTGAGCTTCCATGTTTCACTACCGAACAGTAATGTGGGGTTTACTATTTTTTTAACTACCTCAATCGTTATATCTGCTGTTATTTCTCTTTTCTCAAGGAATATTTTTCTGAAACCATTGTATATTCTTCCTACTTTTGCTATTTTATCGGTTATTTCTTTTTCCAGTTTTCCGTTTCCTTCTATTATTGATCCTAGGTATTTGAACTTTTCAACTTGTTCTATAATCAGTCCATTTACTCTGATGTGTTTTTTATTCTCTTGTCCTATTATCATCCATTTTGTTTTCTGTATATTTATTCTCATATTTATATTATTCAATTCCTTGTTCAGATTGTTTAGGTTGTGCTGTAAGTTTTCTTTTGTGTCTGCTATTATCGCCATATCGTCCGCAAAAAGTTCTGATATTTCGATTTTTTGCATTCTTCAGTATCCCAGCATCATCGGTCTCATTTTCTGCTTGGTTCTCTTCACTGCCTCGTTTAGCACTATTGCTAATAATAAAGGGCTCAGCACACATCCTTGTTTTAGGCCGCTTGTCATTTCGAAATCTCTTGACTCTTCATTATTTGTTTTTACCCTATTCCTTGTTGTATCGTACATACTTTTTATCACTTCTGTTATTTCTCTGCCTACTTCAGATCTTTGTAGGCTTTCCCATACATCCTCTCGTCTTACTCTATCGAGTGCCTTTTCTAAATCGATGAAAGCTATATGTAATTCTTTATTTTTACTTATGCACTTCTCTATACTCTGCCTCAATATAAATATGGGGTCCTGTGTACTCTTACCTTTTCTAAAGCCATATTGGGTTTCTTCTAGAGAGTTTTTAACTGGTCTTTTATTCTTGTTTCTATTATTGTAGCGAGTACTTTAGCTGGTAGACTCATTAATGTTATGTCTCTATAGTTTTGGCACTCTCTTACGTCTCCTTTTTTATGAATTGGCAGAATAATACCAGTGTTTCATTCCTTGGATACTCTCGTTTCTTTTACGATCTTATTTAACAACTTGGTGAAATCTGCTCTTCCCTCTTCCTCCAGGCTTTTCAGCATTTCCAGTGTGATTTCGTCGATTCCAGCTGCTTTACCTGTCTTCAATTTCGCTATAGCTTCATTGACCTCATCTGCGGAACTAGTTAAATCTACAGTCCCTCTTTCTTCTCTCATTCCGGTTACCTGTACCTTTGTGATATCTGATTCTGTTATTTCCTGAAAGTGTTCTCTCCGTGTGCCCATTATCTTGACTTCATCTGTTATTATGTTTCCATTTTTGTCCTTCATATTTCTTATGCTATAGTCTTTCTTCTTTCTTAGTTGTTTCAGTGTCCGAAATTTTCTTTCATATTTTGCCCGAATTTTCTCCAAGACTCTTGCTTCGCTTCTTTTACTGTGGTTTTGACTCGTTTCCTTATCTCCTTGTACCTCTCGTAGTCCGCTGTTGTATTTGTACTAAGATATTTTTTCCATTGCTTTTTCTTATCCTTAACGCTTTTCTGTAACTCTGTTGTCCACCAGTTTGTTCTTTTCATATAGTTGTTTCCTGTTATTGTTTCTCCGCCACTTTCTTCTGCTGCAGTTAGTATTGTTTCTTTTAGTCTTTGCCAGTGATCCTCCATGTCTGTCTCGTCTCCATTCTGTCCCCTTAGTATTTTCCTAAGGATTTCTTGGTATTTATTTCTATGCGTTTCCTCTTTGAGTTTATAACTTTTTATTTTCTTCTTTATTTCCGTTCTTCTTTTGTCTTCTTTTTCTTCCTGGCTTGTTATTAGAACCATAATATAAATTTACTAAGTAGTCGTGCTTTACCAACTCTCATAGCACCTTTTCATTATATAATAATTCCAAAACAGTTCAATTTAAACATATGGCATGTTAGACAAAAAATAACTAGAATTTTTAGTAGGACTTAAAAATAAAGTAATATACGCGGCTTTCCATTTAAAAAAACCGGTCAAGTGCAAGTTGAACTTGCGCAATTAGTGTTCCGTACTTTGCTTTTAAAATAAAATATGTTGTAACGGAAATACAAAATGATCAATGACTTCACAAAACACACCCCAAATGAGTTTTCAACAAAGTTTATTTCCAATCTTTACCGAAAATTGATGACCTTGAAATTCCTGGTTCAATCTACATCCCGTGGAGAATATTCCAGAATTTTTGATAAGTTGATAAGTACTTTCCGAGATAAGGCGGGTGGACAGCGATTTTTCGCGATTTTTTAAAAATAATACAAAGAAAAGTGCGCGCAAGTATTGCATTATATATATATTTTTTACTCGTGTTTTCACAAGCTTTCATTTGACCTCACACTCGATTACCTAGTAAAAATTTTTTTTTTCACTTCCGATTTCACCCCCCAAAACTAACCCCTTAAGTCAAAATTTAACTTTCAAAACTACATGGCTCTGATGAATTCCTATATTATTACCAAATTTCAACTTTCTATGACAAATAGTTTCGGAGAAAATCGGGTATGACAGACAGACAGACAGACGGACAGAACGACACCGAAGTGATCTTATATGTAAGTGTTCCATACGAAACACCAAAAATAAATACAGAACATCTGTTTTAGTGTTAGCGATATCGCATTTGCAAATCTTTACCAAAATACGAGGCTGGTTTGAAAAGTCCGTGCAAAAATAAAAACTACTTATGTGTTTGGGGTAAACCTTTTTTATTTTTCGACATAGTCTCCTTTTAGGCTTATACACTTCGTCCAACGATGTTCTAGTTTGTTGATCCCTTCCGAATAATAGGATTTGTCCAAGTCTGCAAAATATCCATTAGTGTCTGCAATCACCTCCTCGTGTGAATAAAATCTTTGTCCCGTCAGCCATTTCTTCAAATTGGGGAACAAATAGTAGTCCGAGGGAGCCAAGTCTGGAGAATAGGGGGATGTGAAACGAGTTGGAATCCTATTTCCATTAATTTTGCGACCACAACTGCTGAGGTGTGTGCTGGTGCGTTGTCGTGATGGAAAAGGACTTTCTTGTGGGCCAATCGCGGGCGTTTTTCTTGCAGCTCGGTTTTCAAACGGTCCAATAACGATGAATAATATTCACCTGTAGTAGTTTTACCCTTTTCCAGATAGTCGATGAGGATTATCCCTTGCGAATCCCAAAAGACAGTCGCCATAAACTTTCCGGCCAAAGGAACGGTCTTCGCCTTTTTTGGTGCAGATTCCCCCTTGGTAACCCATTGTTTAGATTGTTGTTTGGTCTCAGAAGTATAGTAATGTATCCATGTTTCATCCACAGTGACGAAACGACGCTTAAAGTCCTCCGGATTCTTCTGGAACAGCTGCAAACCATCCTTGCAACACTTCACTCGATTCCGTTTTTGGTTAAGCGTGAGCAATCGCGGCACCCATCTTGCGGATAGCTTTCTCA